>APFE031699350.1:64425-98378 GCA_000404065.3 Pinus taeda | reverse complement strand
ACCAAGCTCTTCTGGAAGGCGGGCAAGCATGTATTGCGTTATTTGAGAGGCACATCGGGATATGGATTGTGGTACAGATAGGAGGATGAGGTGAAGCTATGTGGCTTCACGGATGCAGATTGGGCAGGAAGCCCAATGAACAGAAAGAGCACATCAGGAGGGGTCTTCAGTATCGGGTCAACAGCAGTTTCTTGGTACAACAGGAAGCAGAGATCCATGGCACTCAGTTCAGCAGAGGCCGAGTATATGGCAGCAAGTTTGGCTGCATGCGAGGCTATATGGATGAGGAAGATTCTGGTCAGTTTGTTCAGTTCTCATGTAGAGCCTACTGTGATTTACTGTGATAACCAGAGTTGCATTAAACTCTCGGCAAATCCTGTATTTCATGATAGATCTAAGCATATTGACATTAGGTACCATCATATCAGAGATTGTGTGCAGCGGAGAATCATGTTACCTTCATACATTCCAACAGAGGATTAGGATGTTGATATCTTGACGAAGGTGCTCACCAGGAGAAAATTCAAATACCACCAAGGCAGGATAGGGGTTGTTGATAATCCATATCTTGTTGAGAGGGAGTGTTGAGAATGCAACAAGATGATGGAGCTTAGTGGAAAGGAGTGGCCTTCACTAAGTGGGCCCGTAGGCAAATTATGGTGCAGAGTCTATTTTTAGACATATGCATCATGTCTATGAGTTGCAGGATGTTGTTTATGGATGATTGGTCAAGTTGGCAAAAACAGATGGACTTCTATTTTTAGACAACAACGGTGACACTGTCAAGTCTAAATATAGAGCAATCAAATATTATTAGCTCATAATAATATTTAGACTATAAACTTTATCTTATTCTCTTGGAGCACCTCAGTTGGAGCTACAGATGTGGCACATGCAGCTCACAGAAAGAATCACATGGTTACCTATGGGTTGACTGAGCTATTGCATGCAGGACTTCAGTTAGAACTCAACTGGTTGAGTTTAGTGGAGCTGGAGGTGGAGTTGATGGAGTTGTGTTCAGTTTGACTTGGTTGAACTGGTTGTATTTAGTCTAACTGGGAAATAAACTAAGTGATGAGTTGTGTGAATTAGTTATTAATTAATTCACTAATTATTAACTCATAATGCAACTGAAGAATACATCAGTTAACTCAGTGCATGTACAGTTCAGTGGATATAGGTGTTAGAGATTGAGATTGCTATCAGTTGTGACTGTAGTTGTGCATGAGATATTGCACAATCAGTGGGATTGAGCTATGCCAATGACAATTGTGGCCAAGAACAAATGATTATAGCCTGTGCTCACGTGATTTCCAGTGTGAGTGATTTTCAAAGGTAAAAAGAACTTGGAATGAGTTTGGTTATCATTATTGTTCTTGCAGGATTGTGCAGTTGAGGCAAGCAAGCAGCAGAGGAAATTGGAGATCATATCTGAGCTGTATTGTGTGTAACAGGTGGAGATAGTACTGAGTACTTGTGAGGAGTATTGTACTATGTTTGTTACATGTTCTCAATCATATAATATATAGATAGTTTGGGGTTTTTAGCGAGATGCTTTCCCTGGGATACATACTATGTTGATATATGTGTTTGATGCTTCTATGTGCGCATGTGTATGTTTCTGAATACTGCTAAATTGATGATCAACGTAGATGAGATTATGTATTATGCATGTATTCCGCAATAGTGTATAATCAGGATAGTTTCGGTTGAATAAGTGTCATATTATTCATAAATTTCTACAGGAGGAGGCATCTTATCCATGTGAAAGAGATGGAAAAAATAGTACACTATCTCCAGGTATGGAGACACTATATTTTGGGGAAGTTATTTGTGGTCAAGACAGATAACATCACATTGAGCTACTTTGCTAGCCAACCAAAGTTGTCTCTGAAAAAAGCTTGATGGCAAGACATTTTGGATAAGTTTTACATAATGATTGAGTATAGGCCAAGGAAACTCCATGTAGTTGTGGATGCCTTGAGAAGGAAGGAAGAGTTGGAAATGATTGAGGAAGATGAAGAGAACCTACCTACTCTAGAGAGAGCCAAATTCAGTTTGTTGAAGAGATAAAAATAAGAATTAGTGATCAACTTTAGAATGATACTACAATGAAGAACATAATGAAGTAGTTGGACTCATGAGGGAACTCTTGAAAGAGTGTTATAAGTCGCCTTGGGTTCTCCGCCCAAGATAGTAGAGAAAACTAGCATTGTTGGAGAGAGGTTAGTTTTTGGGAAGCATGAGGTGAGATGTGGAGGAGTATGTGCAAACTTGCATTATTTGCTAGCAAATTAGGTCTGACACTAGAGGAAATGCAATATTATTGCTTCCTTTACCGATTCCAGACATGCCATGGGCAAGTGTCTCAGTGGACTTCATCTCATAGTTGTCAATGGTGCAGCGGTATAATGAGGTGTGGTCATTATCAACTGAATCTCTAAGGATGTCGTCTCCTTACCTATAAAAGTAGCATGAAATGAAGAGGAAGTAGCAAAGAATTTGTTCTGAAATGTGGTGAAATATTGGGGTCTTTCATTGAGCATTGTGTTAGATAGTTGTACGATATTCATAAGGAAGTTTTGGACCTAATTATTCAAACTTATTGGGTTGTAGTTTCTACATAAGTTCTACATAATTATAGCTTTCATTTGAAAACATATGGAAAATAAGAGCATACCAACTCCCTACTAGAGGATTACATCAGGAATTATGTGAGGGCCAATCAAGAGAATTGGTGAATTGGTGAAGCTTATTAGATGCAACTCAATTTAGTTACAATATGAAAAAGAGTGCTTTTGTGAGATATAGTCCATTCGAGTTGGTTAATTGGAATATGCCTATTACACCATATATTGTTATACATGGATACTATGAAAGGAGTCCCTTAGCTCTAAAGTGAATCATTGGCAGGAGATGTTGGAGATAGCTCGAGTGCACTTAACAGATGTAGTAGAGATGATGAAGAAGTTGCCAGACACAAATAAGAGGGATGAAGAGTTCAGTGTGGGAGATATGGTATTTTTCAAGATGGCCAAGGAGTAGTTTCCACCACCTGTTGGGATGTCTAGATCACATGCGAGGAGGCTTGAGGGGTCATTCTGAGTTGTGGACAAGATTGGTGATGTAGCCTATAAGCTAGAGATGCCTTTCCATTTGAGTGCATCAACAAAAATAGTGATTCTAATTTCTGAGTGCCTAAGAAAAAAAAATACAATCCAATAAAATGATGTTTCTAATTTTTGATCTTCTTACATTGAAAGGCATATTGTCAATATCTGAATCTGTTTCTAATAGTATGAATGAAGCTATTTGTCTGAATGCATAATCTAAACCTAAAAAGAAGGAAATACGATGGCGTGGGAAGTGCACTCACTCCAAGGCAATACAGGGCAAGAAATAAAATTAGAAGCAAAGGAATCCACACACAAATAAATCTGATATATCTGATCGTTTCCTGATTCCTCTGTATTACATTCAATTCCTGCCCCTGGTATTGCATTCAGGATGCTATTCAAAAAGTATGTTGCTCCACCTGGTCATATCCCTGCCTGCTCCAATGTACCCAAAACATCGACTCTCTCTTTGAGCCAAAGGACAGCTGCGAAATAATCGTGTTGGCTCAACACAGTCTCTGAGCAAGTCTCGTGCTGCCGACACTCTTGTTCCCAGAATTTCAAATTGTTACTGCTCAGGAAATCCAACGATCCCCAATACTGAAGTATAAATTTTATATATTTACAGATTAATAAAAAAATATTTTTTAATTTTATTTTTAATAAAATATTGTGCTTAAATCTATTAAGTTACTTTTATTTTATAAATAGGGTTTCTAATTATTTGTATTATTAAAGATTTTTAAGTGTATTTTTTTTATAATAGGTATTGTAAAAAGCGTTATTTACAACTTAAAGATTTCCATGTTATAGTGGGAGTGAATCTCTATCCATAAGAATATTGTTGAATGTTTTTTAAAATGTACATATATTTGCAGTTGTCTATAATGCGATTTTTTGAAAGCCTTTCCGGTGGGTTTTTCCGGTCAAAATCCGGCAACAATTTATTGGAATCACAAGTTTGATGGCTAGTTTCTGCACAATCAAAGCGTCCCAGGGGTTTTTCAGGGTGCTGAATCCAAATATACAGTTAAAAAACCATTTTAACTGCAACAAATTAAGATTTAACCTCAATTTCTTCTGCTGGATTCCATGACCGGAATCTCCAAAAAGTCGCATTATTAGACAATCCCATAAATTTATTTCATATATTAATCATTTTTATTTTAATAAAATAATATATAGCAAATAATAATATAATAATAATAATGAAAGTAAGAAAACTTTCTGTAAAAATTACATCATCATCTAGTGCTTCATCTTTTCCTGATGATGAAGAACACCAAGATCTAGTTCTTCATCTTGTCTTGACGATTAACCACATGATCTTTATCACATGATCTTTATCGGAAGTTTCTTACTTTTCATGATATATATAGATCACAGAATCTAAATTCAATCATAATAATTTAAAATAAAGTTGTTATATTTAATAATAATAATAATTTAAAATAACTTTTATGATTTTTTTTTAAATTTGGAGAATATGAAACGTTTAATAAAGTAAGAGTTTTGATACTTATCATGAATTGATGTCTATAGATATTTACCAATAGTTTAATTTGTATGATTATGCTAGTTTACCATGTAGTTGTATTCTAATCGTAATATTTGAAACATTACCAATTCTATAGCCACATTGTCTTTTTTTACTTGCATCTATGTCTTAAACCTATAGACATTCATAACAAAATTACAAATACAAATAATACATTAATAATATTTTTATTATGTAATATTATTAATATTAAAGTAATATGTAATATAGTATTATAATAATATTACTTTTCTATTCTCTAGTATTATTAATTTTTGCTTTGATACCATTAGGATAAGATATATTGTTCTAGAAAATTATTAGGATGAAAAATGATGTAATTTTTTTTTAAGAACTCATTATTAATGGGAATTTTCCATTGTCACTTCCTGATATTTCATCTACCAACATCACCACTAGATCCCATTGGTCACATAACCCTTATGTGGATTGATCTCCTTTGGATGTAGATTCACATGGTGAGTAAATGCCACAAAGTCCAACTGATATTTCCTATCAAAGGATCCAATCGGAATTTGATCCTCGTGAGTTGAGTGAATCCCATGATGAGGAACTAGATGACTATCCTTTTCCTGTATGGGTCATTGAAAATATGCATTCCCATAACTTCGTTGATCTTCCTACTGATGAGGATATTGTGGAAGTTATGTCTATTACTTATTAGCTGGTCTGGGGCTCAAACAAATAGAATTGGAGGACGACCCATTTTCCATTAGCCTGAACGAAACCATAATACTCCCAGATTTTGATCTAGGAGCCGAATTAATGCATGAATCGACGAAGGAAACGAAATCAAAGCAGTTCCTCTAATGACTTCTGCCATTGCATATACAAAGCAAGGATGTCGAAATGGGTATAAAACTAAGGAGTCGTCTAACGAGGTGGAGGAATTGCCCAGACAACCAAAAATGGTCAGAATCCGAGCAAAAAAATTTCAAAAAATCTTGTATATGCAGTGTTTGTGATAGTTCAAAGCATACATAACACATAACAGATTTATACTCATAGACTTAGGCGGCAATAGCAAAGAATAATTTCAGTGACAGACAAATGGAGAAACAACAAGATTACTCAGTCAGAAACAATGGAATAGATAAAACAATCACTAGAGAATGGAAATAACTTTGCCTTACATAATAGGCTGAGACCTGATTTACCTTCCTTAGCGAGAGAAATTACAAATTTATAGAGGCGGAAGAAGGATTTAGAATCCTACATGTGATTTAGATGGAGATATAGAAACTAATGATGGTGTAGAAGGATCTAGAATCTTGCATGTGATTTAGATGGAGATCTAGAAGCTAATGGCGGTGTAGAAGGATCTAGAATCCTGCACGAATTTGGCTTCACATTTAACATTCTCCAACTTGAAGCCAAATAAGAGTCATCAAGTCACACCAAATCCTACCATGCCTCTACATAACTCATGTTTATTTCGTGGTAGAACCTTAGTGAGCATATCAGCAAGGTTCCTATTTGTATGGATCTTTTGCAAGGATAACTATTCTTCCTCCAACACATGCCTAATCCAATGGTACCTTAAGTTAATGTGCTTGGTTTTTGAATGAAATGCTAGGTTTTCTGCCCAGTGAATGGCACTCTAACTATCACAATATAACACATACTTGTCCTGCTTTATCCCTATCTCTCCTAGGAATTGTTGCATCCACAACATCTCTTTACAAGCTTCTGTTGCAGCTATGTACTATGCTTCTGTTGTAGAGAAGGCTACTATTCTTTGTAGCCTTGACACCCAAGATACTGTTGCACCTGCAAATGTATTCAAATAACCTATAGTGGACTTTCTGGTGTCCATATCTCCAACCATATCTGCATCTATAAATCCTTCAAGCACAGCCTCATCACGACCACAACATAAACAATAATGACTAATACTCTTGAGATACCTCAAAATCCGTTTTACTGCTTGCCAATGTTGTTTGCCTAGATTGGAAAGGAACCTATTCACTACTCCCATTGAATATGCAATGTTTGGTCATGTGCATACCATGGCATACATCAAGCTACCAACTGCTGAAGCATAAGGAATCTTGCTCATCTCTTCTTTCTCCTTATCATCACTAGGACATAATTCAGTACTCAGCTTGAAGTGGGCCGCAAGGGGTGTACCAACTGGCTTGGCATCCTTCATATTATACTTTTCAAGCACCTTCTTGATATATTTTTCTTATGGCAACGACAACCTTTTGTTTTTCCCATTATGCATAATCCGCATGCCCAATATCTATTGTGCTAGTCCCAAATCCTTCATTGCGAATTTGCTACCCAAATCTTTCTTCAACCTATTGATCTTATTCTTATCATGCCTAACAATCAACATGTCATCCACATATAACAATGATATGATATACTTTCCTTGATCATACCTCTTGATATAGACACAATGGTTAACTTCCAACCTCTAAAAACCATGTTCCAACATGAATGAAACAAATTTCTTATACCATTGTCAGGGTGCCTATTTCAACCCATAGAGACTCTTCTTCAACTTGCAAATAATGAAGGAAACTTACTCCAATTCACCATGAAGGAAAGCAGTTTTTACATCTAATTGTTCACATTCTAAGTCTAAAGCAGCAACTAGACCAAGAATAACTCTAATGGATGACATTTTAACAACAGGTGAGAAAATTTCAGTGAAGTCAATACCTTCTTTTTGGGAAAAACCTTTCACCACCATCCTTGCTTTATACCTCTCCTTCTTTTTGTCACCTTCATGCTTAATCCCATAAACCCATTTGTTTTGTAGAGCCTTTCTACCTTTTGGGAGGCTTACCAACTCCCAAGTTTTATTTTCTAGCAAAGAGTTCATTTCTTCTTCCATTTCTTTCTTCCATTCTTCATTGTGCTCAACTTTACAAGCTTCTTGAAAACAATTAGGCTCACCTTCATCAATCAACAAAATATAGTTTGAAGGAGGATACCTTTGTGAAGGATTATGAGGCCTAGAAGATCTGCGAACCAACTGTGGTGGTGCATTATCAGGTTGAATCTCCTGTAATGGTTCCTACAAGATTCCTTCTTCTTGTTGTTCATAATTTTCCACTTGTTATTCTTCATGCTCGAGAATTTGATGTTCATTTTCTTGTATTGATGGTATGTTTTCCTGCTGCTCTTCAAACCTGTCAATAACCTTCTTGACCTCCAGCTCACCTATAATCCTCTTGAACATTTCTGACTCATTAAAAATAACATCCTTGCTTCTAATAATTTTATGTTTGAATGAATCCCATAGACGATAACCAAAATCTTCATCCGCATATCCCAAAAAAATGCATTTCATAGATTTATCATCTAGCTTAGTTCTATTTTCTTTGGGAATAAGTACAAATTCTTCACATCCAAAGATTTTCAAGTGAGAATAATTTACCTTCTTACCAGTCCAAACTTCTTCAAGGATACCGCCATCCAAGGTTGTAGTTGGAGATATATTTATGAGGTAGCAAGCGGTCCTAACTGCTTCAGCCCAAAAATTCTTCTCCAAACTAGAAT
The DNA here is from genome assembly GCA_000404065.3 of Pinus taeda. NCBI lineage: Eukaryota > Viridiplantae > Streptophyta > Pinopsida > Pinales > Pinaceae > Pinus > Pinus taeda. The sequence continues at coordinate 90,191 of APFE031699350.1, read as the reverse complement.
TGGACAACATACTTCACACCTTTTCCATAATGGTGTGATTCATCCTTTATACGGCACCATTCTATTGAGGAGTACCAGGCATAGTCTTCTCAGGCTTTATGCCAAACCTGTTATAATATTCTTTAATTGCATTTGAGCAATATTCTCCACCATTATATGTTCTTAAACACTTTTGCAGTTTGTTAGTCTCTCTTTCAACAACAACATGAAATTTTTGAAATATTCCAAACACTTCACTTTTACTTTTCATAGGATATGCCCAAACCTTCCTGGATGCATCACCTATAAATCTTACAAAATATGATGCTCCTCCTAATTACTTGATGTTAACAGGACCAAACACATATGAGTGTACCAATTCGAACACATTTTTCTTTCTATCATGACCACCTCTAAGGAATGGAACCCCTCTTTGTTTACCATATATACAATTCTCACAAAGATCAAGATTGTAGGATTTAAAACCTGGCAATAAATTTTTACGAACAAGTATTTTTAAGCCCTTCTCGCTCATGTGACCCAAACGCTTATGCCACATATCTGCGAAATTTCCTTCTTTTGTGACAGTAGCCAAATCTAATTTTCCTATCAATGTCTTCAATGTGTATAATGTTCCTATCTTGGGTCCTTTGGCCACGACCAATGATCCTTTGCTAATTTTCTAGCCTCCTTTTCCAAAGCTTGTGGAATAGCCTTCATCATCCAGTCGTCACATAGAAATTAAACTCATGCGCATTTCTGGTACATGCCTGATCTAGTTCAACAATATATCTTGTCCATCTTTCATCTTGATCTGGACATCTCTCACTCCAACAATACTACAAAAATGATTATTCCCCAAATGCACTCTACCATAATCACCAAGATTATATGAAACAAAGCTATATTTGCATGGGGTTACATGGTGAGATGCCCCAGAGTCAAGGATCCAATCAAAGCTACTACTAGATGTATATACACATGCGTCCTCTACTGAAACAGTAAACAATACAACACCATTTGTGGCTACAGCAGTAGCCTCACCTTCATTTGTGCTGGATGACTTGTGATTTGTATTGGACAGTCTCTGATCCTTTTGTCCTTTCTTCTAGAATCGACATTCTTTCTTCATGTGCCCGGGTTTGCTACAATGAAAGCAGATGATCCTGCATCTCCTTGATTTTAATCAGCCTCTTGGTCTTGATCACCCTTGTCAGCCTCGATCCATTCTCCTACCACGATCAGCGAGAGCTAGAGCCTCTCCTCCCTGGTTTTCCATAATTGACTTGCGTCGCAGCTCCTCATTCATTAAATGGTTGCTGAAGTGCTCATAGCTACAATTAATTTTTCCCAACTATCTGGCATAGAACACATTAGCAAAATGGCTCTAATTTAATCATCTAAAATGATTTTAACAAAGGCAAGTTGATTAGTAATAATATTAAATGCATTCAAGTGCTCAGCAACTGAAGCACCCTCCTTCATTTTGAGATTATAAAGATTCTTCATCAAGAACACTTTGTTTGATGCCGTGTTCTTCTCATATAGATCATGGAGCTTCTTCCATAATCCTTCAGTCGTCTTTTCTTCGGACACATTGAAATACACATTCTTTGTTAGATATTGGTGGATTGTTGCAATCACCTTTCTATCTAGCTTATTCCATTCTTCATTTTTCATCAATGAGGATTTCTTTGTTGTGCCCTCAATCAGCAAATACTAATTCTTCAAAATCAGTATATCCTCCATCTGTGATTTCCATAGGGAAAAATTAGCCCTGCTCAACTTCTCCATATCTATCACTGTTGTCTCCATTTTCAATATATTGATGCCCAAAAATAAAAACTCCACTTAAAAACTTTAATTATTATTCTTTAAAATTTAGTAATAATGACCTTCCTCATTTTAAAATACTCTTTTCAAAAATTCCTGCACCTTTTTAAAATATACTTTTCAAAATTCCAACATATAATTATATAAATATAAAAAACATATAGAATGTTTTAACCTTTTCACATTTCACACATACATATGTTGGTTTGTATACGTGCAAGCTTGATGAAAAAAAATTACGAACTCCACGTAAAGCACTTACGCACTCCACTTTTTAGGCTTCATGGGACGTTTCACCATATGCCCACGGCCTTTTTATTTCTTGCAACAATTGTCTTAACGTTCTTCAGCTAGTTCCTCAGCTATTTCTTGAACATATTTTTTTCCTGGACTCTCTTCTTTGCAACGATTTCCGATTTCCTAGACAAATCCTTCAACAGCTCCAGAGGTAACAGACAGTGTTTAAATGAAAACTGCCAAAGTAAGGTGATGGAACTAAGCGGCTTGCACAGTGGATATTCGAACCAAGCCCTAATACTAGTTGATAGTTCCGAGCATACATAACACACAAGAAATTTATACTCTGGACTCTCTTCTTTGCAGCGATTTCCGATTTCCTAGACAAATCCTTCAACAGCTCCAGAGGTAACAAACAGTGTTTTAATGAAAACTGCCAAAGTAAGGTGATGGAACTAAGCGGCTTGCACAGTGGATATTCGAACCAAGCCCTAATACTAGTTGATAGTTCCGAGCATACATAACACACAAGAAATTTATACTCAAGGACTTAGACGACAATAGCAAAGAATAATTTCAGAGACAGACAAATGGAGAAACAACAAGACTACTCAATTAGAAATAGCGGAATAGATTAAACAATCACTAGAGAACAAAAATCTCTTTGCATTATGTAATAGGCCTGGACCTTGGCTTGCCTTCCTTGGCCAGAGAAATTACAAATTTATAGAGGTGGAAGAAGGATCTAGAATCATGCATGTGATTTAGATGGATATCTAGAAACTAATGGCGGTGTAGAAGGATCTAGAATCCTGTATGTGATTTAGATAGAGATCTAGAAACTAATGGCAGTGTAGAAGGATCTAGAATCCTGCATGTGATTTAGATGGAGATCTAGAAACTAATGGCGATGTAGAAGGATCTAGCATCCTGCATGAATTTGGCTTCACACTTAACAGTTTGAATCATGTTTTTGATGGTGGAAATAAATTTAGCACCATCAAAAACGTCTAGAACACATAAATTTTTTAAGTTTAACAACTATAACTCGGATTTACAAAAATTCTTACTGAATTTTCTCTAAATATAATCTAAATTTCCATAACTTTTAGGACAACTCCTCCGCAACTACGCATAATACTAAATTTTTGACAATGGATATGAACTTTACCAGATCCCTCTAATCTTATCTCTTTATGTCTGGTCCACAGGCCACTACATACTCACTTTCCACCTACTTCTGTGGTGGGGATCACAATGACCTATCCTATCCTATCTAATTATAAATACACAAATTGTGGTTTGAATAAGCTTGCCTTGGCTTCGAAGGCTCCACTCCCACTCTCAATCAAACAGCTCTGATTATCAAAGCCAAAGGAGGAGCAAGGAATGTTATAACACAACACTATGGATAAACCCTATACAGTCATCTGTGCTAATTAATAACTGCAGTTCCGGGTCCCGACGAGCTCTAAATTTAAATTTCTATGGTGAATAAAAAAAATACCAGATTCAATCTCCAAATCCTGGTGACACGTCACAAGACCCACAATAAATCCAATCTTACTAAACTAATGCAAGTTGCAACTATGGTTAGACAGGCTAATGCGCCAAATTTATCTGTGCATTTAAATTTGGGAAAAACAGTTTTCGGCGCTTATTCAATGGCAGTTACTATTAATTTCTATCGTTGGAAGTCGGATCAGTTACTGTTAGATTTTTATCGTTGCAATTCTGGTTAATATAATATTTGGTCTTTTGACTGTAAAATTGACGGAATAAATAAAACCAGAGACAGTCCCCACAAAATCAGCTAAGCGTTGGATATGATGACACGTATGGCAGTTTTTTAGAGAGTGGTGGTTTCGATTCGAACCACGGGCCCGTGAAATATTATCACATATCCCCGCAAAATGGAGGCGGAGGAATTGCCCAAACGGTTAAAAGTGGCTGGAATTTTGGTAAAAAAAATTCAAAAAATCTTGTAGAGGCAGAATCGTGTTTTTGATGGTGGAAATGGATTCAGCACCATCAAAAACATCTAAGAGAATCGTGTTTTTGAAGTTTAACAACTATAACTTGGATTTACAAAAATGGTCGCTTAATCATATTGTGCTATATTTCTATATATGGAGAAAAAGATTTTAAATAAAGATTTTTTTTAAGATTATGTTGAAGAATATTATACATTCTATGTGTGTTTTTTAAAAGGATTCTATGGAAATTCGTAAGTCTTTTTTTGTTCATACGATTGTGTTTTTAAATAAAGGAAAATTTAAAAATAAATTTAGTATTTTTATTATTTGTAATGCAATAGCAGAATTTTAAGTTAAAATGTAAATATCTTGATTTAGTCGAAAGAGTCAAATTCATAACTCATCTAATTTTAGATGAGAATTTGAATTTTCTTTTCAATTATTTTGAATTGAAATTCTGGTATTTGTAACCATGTTGAGTTATGAAATAGATTTTTTTATAGCATTTTTAACAATGTTGAGTTATAGAGTAGAGTTTTAATTGATTTTGAGTTTTTGTTTTTTGTTTTTTGTTTGTTTTTTTGTTTTTTTTTTTTGTTTTTTTTTTGTTTTTTTTTTTTTTTTTCTTTTTTTTTAACATGGTAGGATAAGGGATATATTACCAAAAGTTGTGATGGAGCAAGCTCCTATTACAATTAGTTGTAGCATAAAAAGAAACTAAGCAATGAGAAGGGAGCCTAGTCCCTTCTCCTATGCATGATTTCAAAACTTCATATATTTTTATGACTATTCTTAAGTACTTCCTAACATATTGACCTACTAATAAAGCAAATTTACATATCATGGATTCTCTCAGAATTTTTCATAGCTTGTAGAGTGACTACTCCTGATATGGTTGTTTATTCTTGTCATAGTTGATCAAATTCTCTCTTTCATTGCTCATAGTGTTGTTTTTGTAGTATGTCACTGCTTCTTCTAAGTGCTTGCATTTAGTTTTTAGCACCATGATCTCTTCTTTCTGCATTTCCATGTTCCTTTTCTGGTAGCTATACTCCATTCTCATTTCGGATCTGATATCCTTAAGTGACTCTTGTAGTCCATTGATCATAAGTTTGTTTGCTTTGCATGCTAGACATGCATCATTCCTCGCTGTCTTTTCAATGGGGTTGAATTCCATTGATTTTTTTTCCATGATGATTTCTATTTCTTGTATTGTTGTGCTTCCTATGTCTTGTTTTTCCTGAGATAATCCTTCTTCTGCTGTTGTTGTCTGCCTCTCTCTTATCCTACACTTTACTACTTGTTGTAGCTTAGCTACCCTGAATGTGACAGTCAGGAAGAAGGGTCGTTGAAGAGGGAGGAGTTAAGAGGTGGGGATGATTGTTTGTGGGGGAGTGTGGATGGGGGCTGAGGATTTGTGCAGCGAGGATGGGTGGAAGTTTGGAGGAGATGATGGGATGTTGGATTCATGGGCAGTGAAGAACAAATAGGGAGGAGCTTAGGAAAGGTGGATATGCTTGGAGCAGAATAGGGGAGATGAAGAGTGATTCAAACATACGGCTTTGCCTTGAACTAGAGTTGCATGATATGTTGCATTTCCAAATGTATTTGTAGAGGCTGGGGGCTACCCAAAGCCTTTCGCCGATGGGATGGATTGTTGCCTGGTTCTTGTGACCAAGATCGTAATCATCATTGCTGCCAACACTAATGCGATTTTTTGAGCTGCTATGATGTTTCCTATGAACTATCATGACTTTCTGCTTGTTGTTGCAAAGATATAACTTTTGTTGATTTCTGACTGCTGCTTTTTTTAAGTTTCTTTAATGAGTGTGCTTTGTTCCTTGTTTTTTATAGAAATCATGCTTATGATATTTTGATGAAGGTTATGGGACTAAGTTGTGATATTCCTAATGGTTTTCCCAAATGCTCCCTTCATTTCTTTTCACTTCTTGATTAGCGAAATGGTCTGCCTATTGGTTGTGGGTTCGCAAGACATGTATGAAGATTACATCTCCAGAACCTTCTAAATTCTTCTTGATTGTCCTATATATTTTGTTCATGAACTCATTGCTTCGATTTTTGTGACGAGCCATTGCCTCTATTATTATGGCTGAGTCTCCTATTATAGTGGAATCTTGTATCACTGTTTTTATTATTATTCTTGTTCCCATTAACGGGTTGTAGGCTTCAGCCATATTATTTGAGACTTCTCCAAGTCCCCATTCATATGTAACATTTTCTTTCCCACCCAAATCAAAAATAATCCCCCCTACCCCTGCCTTTCCAGGATTATGTTTTGAGGCCCCATCAAAGTAAAGACACTGTCTTCTCTGATTTTTTTTCCAAGTTGCGAGTTACTCTTCATTCATTCTCATTTTCCAACTATTTTCTGAAGTTGTCCTCCTTTGTCCTTTTTGTCCATTGTTAGTTATTATGGATTTGTTGAGCCATTCTCGCTCTTCTTGTTGAAGAGTGTTATAGTCTATTGAGGTTGTTCCCTTGACATTAAGGATTTCAGAAGTTAATCCCCAAGTTTTTGAGAGGGTTTTCCCTATTCTTGGAGTTTGGTTTTTGAAGATGCACTTGTTTCTCGTCAACCAAATTTGCCAACAAAGAACTAGTGGGATGCATTTCCAAATCCTTTGTATTGTGACTTTCTTCTTTGTTGTGTATGGATAGGCCTTCTCCAAAGTTTGGAGAAAATCCGGAAAAGGCTTTTCAAAATTTATATTGATTTCAATAGGGCTTATGAGATGTTGCCAGCACTGGCGAAAATGCATTCTTGAAATAAATGTTGAATGGTTTCTTCAGCTTGGAAGCACATTGGGCATCATGATGGGCCTTGGAAGCCTTTCTTTTTTAAGTTTTCACTAGTCAAGATCTTCCCTTTTAAGAGAGTCCATATAAACAGTTTGATCTTAGGCAAGCTTTCTAATTTCTAAAATGTCTTCCAAAATTCCCAGTCTTGTTGATTTGGTTGTTCTTGTAGGATTTTGTATCCAGTCTTCACTGTGTATTTTCCACCACTTGGATCCTAAAGGAAGTCATCTTCCTCATCATAGTTTATTGGTGTTGCCCCTTTTAGAAGCTGCCTTAATTTTCTACATTGCACCTCCATATTTGCAGGGATTGTTAAGATTTTCCAATCTTGCCAATCTCTTTGGTTCCAAAGAGAGATTGAGTGAAGAGTATTTAGACATTTTCCTATCATCCATTTTTAACGCCTTCAATTTCTGGGTGAGCCTTTAGTTATTCTTTTCCCATAATTCTATCCTCCCAAATCGATATTGTTTCTCCATTGCCTGGGATTTTAGAGATGTAGTTGCTCATTAAAGGAATTGTCCTTTTTACTAGCTTCCCAGCTTGAGTACATTGTCTTGATGGGATATTTTTATTAAGCAGTGTTTTCCTAGATCCATCCATGTATTTTGAGATGAGTGTTTTTTTACACTAGATCTCTTTTCCTGTGATCAGTCTCCATATTACTTTCATTCCCAGGACTGCATTCATGAGCCTAGTTAGCCGGATTGATAAGCCTCCTTGTTCATATGGTAAAACTACTTGCTCCCACCTGACCAAGCTGAATTTTTTGTTTTCTTGCTTCCCCCCTGCCATAAAAAGCTTCTTAAGATTAAATCCTTTTGTTTGTGGGCACTTTCTGGGGCCAAGATTATTGCATATTATTAGATAGGTAGTGCTGCTAGGAGTGCTTTAATTAATATTACACTTCCTGCCATATTTAACCACATCATTCCCGATCTTTGTATTTTGTTTTTCATTTTTTCGATCTGTTTGTTCCATATTTCTGCCTTCATGTTCTCTGTTGAGGTAGGGAATCCCAAGTAAAAGAAGTGAGTCCATTTTTCCTGTATGGGGGTTTCTAGGATTTGTGAAATCCTTTGCATGCTTCTGGGAGGGGTATTCCATCCATAGATTTTGCATTTTGTGTTATTTAAGAGCCCACCTGAAGCCTGTAAGAAATCATCCAAAATTCTTTTGAACCTTCTTGCAATTATTGTTGATGCCTCTCCCAGCAACAGGGTGTCATCAGCAAAAAGAGAGTGGTTTATTATCTTTACTCCTCTTGTGATTCTAAGCCCGGGGATGTTTCTTTCTTTTCTTTGATTTTCCAAGGCTATGCTTAAAGTTTATGCCATTATAATATATAGGAAGGGAGAGAGAGGGCATCCTTGTCTGAGGCCTCTTGTGCTTTGGAATAATTCGGTGGGCCTTCCATTTATGAGAGGAGAAATCCAAGGAGTGGAGATGCAAGCCTAGATGACTTCTGTTATTTCTCCTGAAAATCCAAGTTTCTTGAGGACTGCCATTAGATATGGTTGGCTGACCCTGTCAAATGCATTTTCCATATCCAATTTTATTATGGTTCCTTTTTCTTTTCTTTTCATATTAGAATGTACAACTTCCTGTACAATAATTACATTATCTATGATTTTCTTGTTGGACACGAATCCTCGTTGGTTTTCAGATAAGATTATTGGAAGCACCTCCTTGATTCTATTTGCAATTTTTTTTTTATGGTCTTATAAGAGGAATTACAAAGAGAGATGGGACGAAATCTATTGAAAGTGGAAGGACTGGATTCTTTTGGGACTAAAGCGAGGTAGGGGGATTTTGTATTGCTTCCTATTTTTTTTTTAAGACATTCTCCGCCATTCTTAAGAAGTCCTTTCTAATTCTATTCCAATGGAATATGCAGAATGCTATTGTAAAACCATCTGACCCTCGGGCTTTGTCTGGATGTAGGCTCCATATGGCCACCACTACCTTTTCTTTTGTTATCTCTTTGCACATTTCTACGTTTTGGTCCTTTTTTATTTTTTTTTGTATGTTGTAGAAGTTTTCATATTTAATCATTTCTTCTTTAGCTGAAAGTAAATTTTTAAGGTGTTTGTGGGCTTCTTTCTTTATTTCCTCTGCACCTTTGACCTCTTGACTGTCAACTTGTATTTTTTCTATCTGATTTCTTGCTCTCCTTATCTTCATAATATTGTAGAAAAAGGAGGTGTTTTTATCCCCTGCCTTGAGCCACAGGCTTCTAGATTTTACTCTGGCATCTTCTTCTTCTTTCCTGTTTTCCCTGTATATTTCCCAAATATCTAATTCTCTCTTAGATAATATTGCTTGTCTTCTTATTTACTTTCTTTTTCAATTTGCATGTTTTCCATTTTTTGTTGCAACTCTTTTTTCCTTTTTTTTTTTTTTTTAATTTCGTTTGTTGTTGCCCATTCCTTTAGCTTGGCTCTTAAATTTTTTTATTTTGTTTCCCAAATATATTGGGGTGATTCCGTTACTTTTTGTGCCCATGCTTCCTTGATTAGTTTGCTGATTTCTGTATTGCTATCCCATATTGTGTTGTATTTAAATGGCAGTGGTCCTTGATTTTCCATTTTGCCCATCATTATTACCACCGGTTTATGATCAGATGCCATGGTGTGTAAAAATTTTTATTTAATAAAGCTACGCACTGTTGCTATGTTTTCTTGAATCAGAATTTTGTCCAGCCTTTCTTTAATGTTGTTTTTGCCCACTCTTTTGTTACTCGAGGTATATTTTCCATTGTTTTGGGGGATGTCTATTAATTTCTGTTGTTCCATTATCTCTTCCAAAGCATCCCTGGATGGGTCTATGTGATATGTCCCTCCAAACCTTTTTTCTATACTTCTTACCAAATTTAAGTCTCCTCCTAGAATTATTTTCCCAGTTTGTGTTTCTTTTAGTTCTTCCTTTATGGTGTCCCAACATTGTGTTGTGGCCACCAACAACCCCCCTCTTTGTTTGATATTAGCAATAACACCAAGAAAATGGGGACCCTTAATAAAAAATCCAAACAAACATTTTATGAAATTTTTTTGTATTCGACTCCTTAAAACTTTATCGCATCGCGAAAAGAGAATGAAACGTTTTCTTATGAGCATAATAAATTGCGAAGAAGCGACGCAAAATTCATCGCATCGCATTCATTATGAAGCGCTCTTAAATTAAAAAATTAAGAAATCTCTGACGGCCGATATGTGACATCGCATATCGCAACATCGCGTTAGCAGCGCACAATGATTGAATGATTAAACGCGATACTGCGATGCGAGTCGCAGAAATCACCCATCGCGAATTTTCCTCGGCGCAGTATTCAAGGAAAGCTGTCCGTTAACCAAAATTGGGCGCGCGCCTTAAAAGAAATTAATGATTGTACGCCAAAGTGTTCAGGAAAGAGTGCCTTGTGTTTTTCGAAAAGTCAGTTCGTTATGGGTGTCATGATTATGCATTCATAAGAGCTTAAAGCTTTCATTTCAATCTTTATTATCATTACTCTTTTCCTTTGCGTAAACTGTAAGATAGGAAATAACATGAAGCAATGTGCAAGAAACATCTAAGGAAAAGGGGAAAGCGTCAATGCTCGGAGAACAGAGAAGAGATCCCTTCAGAAACGGATGCCGCATGCGACAGGACCACAGATTCCAGAGTATCACTCAACAGATGCTGATGTCAACAGGCCATCTAAAGCTTAGAGTCAAAGGCGCACAAAAGCAGCATGTTTACAAAAGACCCTGAAGCTTATGCCCGGTAAAGAAAAAAAGAAAAAAGAAAAAGAGGCGCTAAAGAAGGAAAACGCACCAGAAAAGCCCGGAACAAAGAACGGAGGCAATTTTCGATGCAGAAAATTTTTCGGAGAGTAAAGTCCCTAACTTGTTCAGTCATTCGCAAGGCCGGAAACCGAAATAGCAAAAGTAGAATCAGTTTGAGAGAAATTTGAGTTATTACCAAGTATACATGCAGTGAATACACCCAGCGAGAGGAAGATTCTCGAAAATATCTTCTAGTTTACCAGAAAGTGGTGCCAGCGCTTGTTATTTCTATTTTCATAGCTCAAACGAAAGCGGAAGGTGACCAGCTGACTCTTCCCAGGCGAATGTTGCATGCTTGCAGTACTAAGGAGCAAATACAGAAATGGTTCAGAATTAGATTCAATTTTTAGAAATAGTTTTTCTTTATCAGAAGGGCGGTCATTTAAAACTGTATCCTAAATTTATGTAATTAAGTTAATTAGCTAGCAGTATTTAAAACCTTCTCAGGCATTTAGAGAAGGGTCCAGAAATTTGTCAAAAACTTGTCCTTGGAACATGCACTTTTGCACCCTCAGAGGAGGTTTTGATGAATGGATGGATCGAGATTTATTAATGTTTGCATTTGATGTCTGCTACTGAATGTTGCACTTTTGTACTCTTAGTAGATATTAAGACAAGTAGAGATAAATCATTTTTGCTTGAAGCTTATGAGTAGGATTAGTCATAAATGGTACTTTTATCTCTTGGCCATTTCTGCTTATATTCTTAAAGTGATATATAGTTTTCAGTTGTTTATATGTTATTGCATGAATGTATGAGTTACCATTGGCACTTCTGTACGGTGGAGCCATTTATTTATGTCTGATATATGAATAACTTATTATGTGATATGTTGTTCACAACTGTTTTGCCTAACTTCTTATGCAAAGTGGTTTATCTTAATTGATTTCTATTCTTATAATAGCTTAATGATATTTATTACCAGTTATTGTTTGAAATCTCTTTAGATCGCATAATAGAAGAAATACACCCCGGGTTAGCGTAGATTAGATGTGTTGTTTCTCATTAGATTACAATAGCATAGAGTTAGTTTAAAATTCTGAATTAAATTAGCTTTAAGTACTCTTAGATCAGCATCATCCAACTCTGCACACACACACACCCTTAGATTGGGAAACTGGTCCCATTATCCCCAGTCGATCCCACTATACCAAATGGATAAGGAGCTGCCAACCAAGGTCCGGACCGGGTGGGCATCCCCCTTGTTGTCGACCCGATTTTCGGGGTTTCAACACCACCCAAAAAGGTGAAAACAGGTGTGCTAAGAATGCACTTTGGTGTTGCAATGCTCACCTTCTCTTGAGCTTTAGAGGCAACATGTTTTTTATCTTTCGTGATATGGAAGGTTCATTTTGTTTGAAATTTCCACAAAAATAAGGTCTTCCACAAATAGACTATTAAATTATTTTAGTCTTTCATAGGCTTGCACATGGTCCTTGTTCTCCCTCCTTTTGAAAATGATCTACCCATCCCAAATTTAAGTCTCTTTGTTAAGATGTTAAAATTTATAACCTTAGATGAAAATGATATTTTAATATAACAAGAATACAAGTGAAATTAGTATTAGATTTATTTTACTCTTTAATACTTTCATATCAAGAGTCTAAAATACAATGACCTTAAATGGACTATAATTTATTGCATTAACTTATTAAGAAATATTTATATTATGTTCTACGTTTTAACTTCCACACACTATAGTTGTGTTGATTTATAGTTTCAAATACATGATAGTGAAGGCATGCACGATATTGGCCTTTATAAAATTAAAGACTTACATGCTCTTTTATTTTATCAAACTTTCCTATCAAGTGTTGTAAATGGAAATTATGCATGACTATGTCACCGGGTTCGAAGAATTTCAAGATTGAAGTTCAAAATTCACCACATAATGGAAAAAATTAAGATACATATAAAATGTGAACTTGAAAATATAAATACTTCTTCATCATTTTGCCAATCAAACCTTTGCTTAACTACCAAGTTTCTTTATTCATTTAAATTCACCACATAATGGAAAAAATTAAGATACATACATGTATGCCTGAAAATATAAATACTTCTTCATCATTTCGTCAATCAAACCTTTTCTTAACTACCAGGTTTCCCAGGCTTTAATATATCCTCTAATCATTACAAGGAAGATGAACAACCAAATGTAATTGTCTTGTGATGAACTAACGTGATAAGATTTCCTAGTTTGCAATTGAGTGAAATTAGCTTCCTTAGCTTGAAATTGAGCACACTTAGCTTCCTTAGTTTGTAATTTAGTGCAATTATCCTCCCTAGTTTCTAATTTAACACAATTAGCCTTCCTAGCTTGCAATGTATTCTGATTAACGTTCCTACCTTTCAATGTAGTGCAAGGGTCCTTCCTTGCTGGAAATGTATCATAATTATTTTTGTTTCCTGACATTGTAGTACTAATATTGTTGCTTCCATGAAATTTGTTAAGATCTCTCCTTACTTGCAATGTAGAACAAGGATTGTTCCTGACATTCTGCTTGTACTGGAGATTTCACATCTAGAGGCATCTTCCATGGCCATTTACGACTATCACATCAAATACACATAAAGAAGTAGATAATGTCAATATTGTTGCAATTTTCCATATAGATTCCATGCTTCAAGAAGAATGAATCTATTTTTATCCACCATTTTATTAATTCAACATCATTTTACGGACGTCAAACCATATTCACATACTAGACAGTTTGGCATTTCCAATTAGTGTACAAGTGAGAATAATATCACAATTTTCACATATTTTAGTATAATTTGAACTATCAAGCTCACTTTTGAATGGATATCAAACTAGTTCCAATTACATCCTGAATTTAATGCCCACTCAATAGGTACAACATGCTCTCAAAAATGGATTATATAACCTCCTACAGTCTTACTAAGTCATAAAAAATCATGAGCCTCCTAAAAATCTAGAGAATTATATAGGGATGACATTGCAAGTAGCTATGAGGCCGAAAGCATTTCACTTTCTCTAGTAAAAGACGTGTCTAATGGGAAGCTTGAGTCAATCTATTTTAGGCAAGGTGCAAATCAGAATTGTATTCTAATGGTTCAAAGTGGAAAAACTATCATTATGGAGCATTTAGAATTTTAATGGTTGGATTCTCTGCAACTAAGGACTCTAAGGAAAACAACTCAGAGTCTAGAGTTGTACAAAGGTAGCTCCCAAAAATATTGCAACTAATACAAATCTACCACCAATTGTCTCTTTTGAAACACAATCATACAGAGGACAATAGCGTATCACAAAAGCATCAGTAACATGTAGATCAAGGGAATGGATGGTTTCTTGTATTAGAGTTTAAAGGGAGTTAAAATATAAGTAGTTATTAAGATACCTCAAACTGCTTAGAATCATGCACAACTATTGACACTTCCCATTTAATATGTCAAAATATGTTGTACATAACCAACCTAACTAGTCTACTTACAACAACAATGGAATTGAGTTTCTTTAACACCAAGGACTAAATTGTGAACATGATTATGTACAGAGGGGTGATTGAAGGTTTTAAGTGAAATTTTGAAAGAAATTTGCATGAAATGTTTCTTTTCCAGAGGAATATCAAGAGTTGGGAAAGTCTTGGGAAAGTTGTCCCATATGGTTTGCACTATCACACATGATTTATTATCCCACCATTCCCTAGCTCTAGGTTTTTCTTCTGGCCCATGATATTTTGAGGCATTATCAGTTAATTTTATTCACTCATGTTTTTTTCATAAATCTTCTCTTACAAGTGATGGCCATGGAAAATCCTGGAAGTTCTATGAATGAGAATAGGGACCATTGAAAGTTGCAGATGCCAACTCTCAAGGAGAACGAGTTTCATCATTCACAAGCCAAGATTATCATTGTTTTGAAGTTCAAATATATAAGGAAGGCACAACTTGAGTTTCATTGTGTTCTTATGCTAGAGAAGTGGTCTCTGTTAAGTCAGATTTTACCCTTGGAGGGGTAGCTCGAGCTCCTTTTCAAAACCTCAAGTTTCTTTACAGCTGGATGAACCATATTTTCTTGGGATTTGTACAGGTGGGTTGTGTTAAACATATCATTTGTGGGGCATGTTCTCTTTGTAACTGGACTCCACACTCATCTACTAGACGTGGGGCCGGTACCTAGTGTGTGGATGTCAATTATCTAGTTCTAAAGGTTCGTGGGCCTTATTTGAGACTTTGGTAAGTTGTATTACCACAGTTGGACGTAGTTGTGATTTACAGTATTGAGTGGAGAATATATGGACCCTTTGGGACTAGTTAACATAAGGAACAAGTGTGAAGAATTTGTGTGTATCAGTTAGGAGCCCTAGACAAGTTTCACTTCCTACTGTGCATGTAATATTGGTAGGATTGGAGGCTTGTAAATCTTGTTGCTTTCAAATACAATAAACTATGCTTCCAGAATCTATTTCCTCGTGATATTGTGTTGAGTTGGTGGTAAAAATTATATGTATCAGTTGTATGTAAATTTCTGAGTAATGAATATATCATATTGAACTCTTTTGGGGTTTCCATGGTATGTTATTTTTTCACTATCGTAATATAACACCTACAGCAGCATCTATATGATGTGTTTGAAAAAATTTATAGCTAAAATATTCACTGAAAAACCCATAAATTTGTGGTCAATTGGGAAGTTTCCTTGTTTGGAATTTTACACCTAGTTATAAGAAATCAAGTGCAAGCAAGACATTGATGATCAAAACAAGAGCATTAAATGATTGCATAAGGTTTGTATTTAAGGTAGCGAAAGCCAATCACTTTAGGGAACATGCACCTAAACTCGAAGG
The DNA here is from genome assembly GCA_000404065.3 of Pinus taeda. Classification (NCBI taxonomy): domain Eukaryota; kingdom Viridiplantae; phylum Streptophyta; class Pinopsida; order Pinales; family Pinaceae; genus Pinus; species Pinus taeda. Next base: position 74,708 of record APFE031699350.1, on the reverse strand, counting down.
AGAAACTCTTCAAGGAACATGCACCTAATCATAAAGAAACTAAGAGGGTCAACGCTGTTAAAAATTCACACAACTTGATCATAACTAAAACAACTTTAGCAAGAAGACATGTCAATCACCAATGAAACAATGTAAGAACTTAAATTCAGGCATAATTTCTTACACAAACAATAGAATGCTACATCCATGGTTGCAAAACAATGTAAGAACCTAAATTGAAGCATAATTTCTTACACAAACAAGAGAATGCTACATCCGTTGTGGCAAAACAATGATCAACTACTTAGCCAGCCTCTTCTGAGGAAGCACAGGATCACATGAAGCAACGAGTAGGGATCATCTCCATCATTAATCCAAAGAGTTCAATAATGCAGTGATACCCATGAGCAAACAACACCAACAATGAGTTGTCCATGTAGATCAAGATAATCACAAGGTTACTTCATCATCAATGCAAACATATGGTGCATGAAATCCATTGAAGAAAAGACATCAATATCATAGAAGATACCCTTATTCTCAACAAGGCACCCCTAGCATTCATTCAACAAGGAATAAAATGTCACTAAAAGCCTTTGTAAAACCATCAAGAACAAGCAGGTTTAAATTTTGAAATATAACTGGAAAAAAACTATGCCTCCCAATCAAAAAACGTGCTTCAAAAACATAGTCACGTGTATATCTCTATTGAAAATTTTAACAAGACTTATTTCTCAGCAACAAACATCATTTATATACAAAATTTCACCTTTTTCTATGGGCTAGAATTTTGAGAAAAGGTTCGTGGTTAGAATCCAAAATAAGTGTTCTCTTTCACAGTTCACCATTGGAACCTTACATGATTCACAGCAAGGGTTCCATCACCATTGAGATGTTATCATCAAAATCAACATAAAAAACTCCTGAATATCATATCCTCTACACATCACCATAACAAGTAAATACTCACGCTATAAAGCATAGAAAACCATATTGCACAATATTATAAAATACCCCGTCAGTAACAACACATGAAAAATAATTTCAAATGATCAGTTATATTTAACAATCATTCATTCGACAAGGAATAAAATGTCACTAAAAGCCTTTGTAAAACCATCAAGAACAAGTAGGTTTAAATTTTGAAATATAACTTGAAAAAAACTATGCCTCCCAATCAAAAAATGTGCTTCAAAAACAGAGTCACGAGTATATATCATATTGCAAATTTTAACAAGACTTATTGCTCAGCAACAAACATCATTTATATACAACATTTCACCTTTTTCTATGGGTTGGACTTTTGAGAAAAGTTTCATGGCTAGAATCCAAAATAAGCATTCTCTTTCACAGTTCACCATTGGAACCTTACATGATTCAAAGCAAAGGTTCCATCACCATTGAGATGTTATCATCAAAATCAACATAAAAACCTCTTGAATATCATATCCTCTACACATCACCATAACAAGTAAATACTCGCGCTATAAAGCATAGAAAACCAGATTGCACAATATTATAAAATATCCCATCAATAACAACACATGGCAAATAATTTCAAATGATCAGTCATATTCGACAATCATAAACAACTTAATTTCAAAATAAAGTTTTGTTTAATAGTCTTGAAGAACTAGAACCACCATAATCCATCTACACTAATGGTGCAAATCCTTAACAAACGTGGCAATTTTTTTTAAACATGGTATACTTGATCATGTTACCTATACAAGTTTCCATCTAGTTTACCAGTCTCCAAAGAGAAACTCACTGGTAAGATGATGCAGGCTACTCTACAACAAGCCAATAATATTTTTATCCCCACAGCTAATATACATATCAGGGTACAAAACCTAGATCTTTGAAATACTCGTGCTCTTGAGCACTATGAGCAGTGATGTGTCTACTGGGCTGCAGGCACATCATTTTCTAGGAGGGAACATGGTGGAAGAAAAACAAAGAAACAAACAACAAAGTTGTCAACATTAAGAAAAATTGTTACCTAACATCCTTTGATCATATTCCAAAGAACAAAGATAATGTTTGTCCTCACCGAGAGAAGATCAATTCCTACTGGCTCAAGACTTGGAACCACAGTTACCAAATCCTGTTGAATGCAAAACAAGTGAAGAAAGTTTTAAATCATGAATCAATATCACCATGTCTCCCATATGTATTTCAAATGGAAATAAAACTTGAATCTCCACTGAGTTCAATAGAAAAAAAGTAAATTTTATTGATGGGATGATCTATGCAAGAATAATCGTAGAACCAATTAAGATCAATGATGCTTGGCCAAATTAAGATCCCTGCCGAGTGTTGTGCAAAATTTATGTAATACAATGGAACCACAACTTCCCTCTCTTCAAGCCCATAACTTCACCCCAACTTCCCTCACTTCTGAAGATCTTGCAATTTCACCTTGTATAAGGCCCAAAACATGACACACAGTCTTAATCATTAATCCTATCAAGAAGCCCTCTTCTAACCTCTTCTAATAAGGGACTGGAAAATAATTTAGGAAATCATAATTTAATGTAGTGTAGCAATTCCATTATTTGCATTCAAAAGGGAGAACATACAACTCAAAAATGTAATAAACATGGAAAATAACATTGGGAGCAACAGAGTTGTGTGAAGTTCAAATGAGCTAGAATCCCAACATGCCCCTCATAGTCATTGCTCTATTTATGGAACAATTTACTAGTAGAATAGTATTTCATTTGTCACTTAGAACATGCATTGAAAGTCAAGTGGATGGATAAGCTCTTATGGGACTCCTAGACTACACCTTTTTGAAAATCGGTAAGGTGGGACCTCTTGGAGAAGTTTTAAGTTAGTAAGACTTTGTTTTGTTTGGCTAGCATACTAAGGGCCATCTACCATTATTGAACTATTTTTTAAGATCCTTTAAAGTTTCAAGTAAAAAGGAAAAAGAAACGGCTCCTCTTTTCCAACATATTGGAAAACATCCAAAATAAGAGCAATATTTGACTGTCCAAAAACACCAAAAAACTCATTTCCAAAATTCCTACACCTTTGTCTAACTACAAACACATTTGATGTCAACTGGGTCTAGCTCCACTGGTTAGGTGGAATGATTGTTATCCTCCCTACAATGGTTCTATTCTCACCAATGAAATGTTGATATGGCCTTTGGCCCTAAGGAATTTTCTTAAGCCTGGGTGCCATCCTCAAAATGAGGCAAAGTTCCCTGGGTTTTCTCGGGATATATTTTGCAAAATTAATTTTAGTCAATTGGGTCTAGCCCAAGCAATTGAGGAGGAATGTTATCCCTCCACACCCAGGACCAATTCTCACAAGTGACATGCTGACCTCTTAATGAATGTATTGTTGATTGCCCCGAGCCGCAAAGAATTTGGGTTTACCCTGGATACCATCCTCGGAATGAGAGGAAGTGCCAGGATATATATTCCAAAAGAAAAAATGTAAACTGGGGCTAGGCTGGGTGGTTGTGAGGAGTGTTAACCTTCCAACCCAAGAAAATTCCCACAGGTGACATGTTCAACTCTTGATGACCATATTGTTGTCACAGTATTCACTCCTATGTTGACAAAGCCTCAAACTTCTACGGAATCAGGTTTTCCCTCACCTCATGAGATTTCAAGCTCTACTTTTCATATAAGCATAAATTCTCTTTTATAGGTTTTTTGGTTTTTTATTTCAATTGCTTGCTGGATTTTATAATTTTCCCCTGATTTTATTTTTTCAGACCATTCTTGAGTTATTGTTAAGTACAACTTTTGCAACACTGGTGAAAAATATCTTATGATGTATATTAATGAATTTTAGTTGTACCTTATCAAATACAAGGCAAACGATCTTGGAATATTTATGAATTCCACATTAAGAAAACTATAAGAAAGGCCCATTGTTGCAAACTTTTCTACGTAGCTTGAGGTGTCTACTATAGTTGTAATATCATTGCTTTCCAATTTTTGATAAATGGAAAACATCAATGCCCTATTTTTGTAAATCTACATTAGTCTAAAAAAATCAAAACATTGAAATAAACTCATTTCTAATAGACCTGACATGTTTCCAATGGAGAAATTAGGGCCAACTTCTCTTCATCTTTAATATGAAAAGTATTTATATGCTTGTCTAAGGTGAATTTTGTGGCTTCTTCAGTGCAACAATACAACATATTGATGATTCGGCCTTGTTGTAGATTCCTCACTCTTGTGCATATTTGATCTTGCTCTAGATTAATATTTCAAGCTATTTATGACATCACTTTGTCCCTGAAGTCTGGAAGGTGAGTATTATGCAAGGATACTTGCATTATGACTAGAATGGAGCAACATTTCTCAGTTTAGGCCTATTTTCTTCCCAGGATAAGTTTCAAACGACACCTACAGCAACATCACATATTATTCCAATAGTGAGGCCCCTTGAACAATACTTTATGACAACTTTGCAAAAGTGAATTTGAAGGTGACATTGGCATGAGAAAAAGCACTTATATTCGTTAAAGTTACCAGCAATATTCCCTAATCATACATAGAAGCTTAGCCCTCCACACGAGCACCAAGTGATCTACTTTCAAATGATGACTATGTAGTGGTTTGAGAATTGGATTATGGCAACACTTTGGAAAAAAATTTCAAGAGATAGAAACAACTACTAACAACACTAAGGAAGCCATATGTATACCTCACTTCGGGACCTTCTCTAATAAATTTTTGTAATTATACTTCGACCAACAGAAAAGGTATCATGCCAGCATTTTAAGCAATACTAGTTATGGGCTTGGATCTATTGACAATAGCAGAAAAATAGCCTATTTATGAGTAATTGCAGCAATCCACTTGGAATAGTCTATATTGTGTAAGGATTCCCTCATTTTAAGAAACACTCACGTAGCAGCCAAAATTTTTTCCACTTTGATAGGTGTTATTCACATTGCTTTGAAAAATGTTCTTGGACTAGAGTGTGTGAGAGAGAAAGGGATCAAACTGAAGTAGAATCCAAACTGAATTCGAATCTTCTCTACATGGCGAACTAACTTCCTTTCTGCATGATTGTAACTCACCCATCACCTCCATCACCCCCTTGATACTCTTCCTTTCTCCAAGATAAACAAACTTAATTGCATGCTAGAAGGATGAAATCTAATCAAAATACCCTCATGTGGAGTGCACCTCTTCTCACGTTGTTGTTTTTATCTTGCATGTGTTAACCATGGTTTAAGTTGATTTTACAATGATAGTACCATTCTGTGCATGCTCCAAACCAATTGGCAGTAAACTGAAACAACCTCTATTAGAGCGCAACCTTTCTAAAGTATCGGCTTCTTTCTAGTTATGATCACAAACCTGCTGGCAATTACCTACACTGATTTCCAATAATAATTACAACCCCAGGCTGAAAGTAGGCTCTTCTAAAGCACATCCCTCACTCATAATTGTTGTTTTCCTTTAATAACTAGAGAAATTTGCTTATAAATATCTTAATTAGAGGGTAGAGCACTAGTCCTCCATGGATGTCACTCATTTCCCTTTTTAATCAAGTGAATAGATGCATAAGATAAACAACGAAATCTCACGGGAAGATAGGCTGCACTCATGTTGATTTTACTTGAGTAGGAGGGCGAACTCCAATATTATGATACATGCAATATACTTAATGGAAACCTTCAATATTAGGATATACATGCAATGAAATATATGTGGGAGATTCTCGTTTGAATTAGAATGGAAGCTCGAGCTGAGAACCACATGAGGTAAGCGTGTAAAACTGACAAGAAACCTATTCTAGATACAGTGTTCCACCCTAGCCTAGGAATGAAATTTTTAAGGGTTCACATGTGTGCATAAAAAGCACCTCACCTCACCTCGTGCCTCGCGTTCCACTATCTGAGCATAACTTCCATGAGGTCAAGTAGTAGGGGTAATTAGCTCTAGGGGAAATTATAATTCCCCCTACAAAACTCAGCTGAAGTTGTAGATGTATAAAGTCATAGGTAAGCACTATCCATAGCAACATATCACAAGGTTCCATAGGGATTTTGAGTTGTCGTTTTTGAGTGAGATGTGTGTCCAATCATTTCTTTGAAATTCTTCAATCTAGATTTTATAGGACTTGAACCATTGAATCTGGCTTCATTAGATATCCCTAATCCCAACCCTAACCATAATGCACCTAGTGGATATCACCATCATGTGTGGATAACACTACTTCAAATACAAGACCCAGTAGGGTAGACTGAATGCATGAACTCATGCACCCAACACACTTAGAAAACTACACCATTCAATAGATATTCATGCATGCCATTCCCTCGATGCGTAACTGTGCCTTCCTAATTGAAGACAATATATTCATACATGTGCCTCATCTAGTGGTCCTACTAAACCACTACACCTCCATTGGAGGATCTCTTATGGGCCCTCTACTAAACATAAACTTTCCTCTGTACAAGTTGGAATGTATTTGTTGAATGATGATGTTGTTGCCAAAGGAGAACAACTAATGAGAAATAGGTAAAATCTAAGACTACCCCCACTCTCGTATCAGATAAAAGTAAAACTGTTGTCAAATTAAGCAACACTATTAAGCAATTTTCACTTTGTATATTCAACGAGCCAAAAATGAAAAAGGATAATTATAATTTTTTTTCACCTGACGAAATAAAGAATATAGAACTGATTTCAAAGTGTTATAGTTATGTGGGTAATATATTATATCATATGTGGGTACATGGAGCAGTTAGAAATCAGTCTACTGCCATAGACTGAAATGGAGTACAAACCCATTACAAGGCCTATGGTGCCAAGTGCAACATCTAGTTTAATCACAATGATATTCATTGGCTTGTAGCAATCTTCTTCTGGAAAGCAACTAAAAGAGCTTTTTTACGCTTTGAATATCAAATGCTTGTTAAAGGATCAAGTGGTGGCTGCAATGAACAACTCAAACTGTGTGATCTTCGAACAAAATAACTTAGTATTTCCAAGACAAAATAGCATTACTAATGTATCTTTGAATTCCATGAAACAGAAGAATTTGATGAATTGAAATGATATTAGGAGATTAGTAAAGAGGATCAAATTAAGTGATGTTATGGCCATACCATTGTATTCATTGATGCTTCAAGCAAAGAGACTCGACAACACCAAGAACATCGAGTGCCCTCCAAGCATTGGTCATCCAAGACAATGTAGTCCTTGTGGTTTGTAGAGATTCTTCCCGCTCTAACATCGGGCTCTTCAAACCAACTCTACACAAAGTCATTACAAATGTAAAAAATCAGCAAGACACAAATTTGGTAGTAAATATGACCAAAATAAGAACTAGTGCAAACAATTTTCACAATCCTTCTTTTGAAACCAACATTATAATCTCCTTATCATTATGATCAGCTGTAACTGTTCTTCCCAGGTCAGCAAACTCAGCTCCACCTTGACAAAGTGTAATTGCATAAAAGGAATGTCGGTCTCATGCCAATATGTCTCCTACAATGAATGTGCATGGACCTAGTACATAGACCATTTTTCTCTTCGCTTAGCTACCCAGGGCTTATTACCCTTTCCAAATATCAATAATTCTTTTCCAAGAAAAAATAAAATAAGAATAATATCCTACTATATTCTAAAAGGTGAAGATGTTGAAATCATGCCACAAAGTGAAAGGAAATCAAATATCTTTCCTCAAACCACCAAATATATAAAGAAAACAATAATAATTATAAAAATAAAACTAGATATATCGATCTATGCATGAAATGAGTCAAGCGACTAAAAAAACTGACCAAAACAAACCAAAAGTTTCAAACTTGACAAAATCCTCTAACCAAGCAGCGAACAAACTGCTAAAATTTTCTAAGATATCAAAGCTAGACATCAACGCAATTTCATGTACTTGAATAATCCCATTGTTTCTTAGCGTTAGACTTCTTAAATTAGTTATTTATCATTTAATACTAGGACATTGTCTATGTGAAAAGAAATAGGTCCCAGCTTCATCAAGTCCGACTTCATTTCCAATCAAAGATCAAATCCAAAGGACACTAACTCATTATTCTAGGATGGTGCTAAAGTTAAATACAAAAAATAAAGATATGATAAAAAATAGACCTGCAAAATTGTATTGGTCGAGTGTGATAGGGACACCAATAACTGAGACTAGAGATATTTATATAATGTGGTAGTTACTAGTGTGTGTCTATTGTGCAAATAGTGGTATGGTGGAGAGACCTACCAAAAAGGGGCATTGGTCTCGAGAAAGTATAGTAGGGTGATCCATAGAGCATTTATGTAAAAGGAAGATGAGAAGTGTTGTCTTCAAGTTGGGTTATGTTATGGTAGAATTTTTTTGGTGATAAGTGGTAACAAAACACTTACATCAATAGGAAAAGTAAATTCGGGGCATGAGTTGGACTGACTCATGTTATCTCATCCCTTAATGATCCTAAGGACATGTGGGGACCCGAACAACTTGGTACCTGAAAGACTTGAAAGCATGGCTGACAAATGACTGATAAGAAATGGCTAACAAATGACTTGAAAGTCTTGTTAAATTAGTTATTTATCATTTAATAATAGTCAGACACTATCTATGTGAAAATAAATAGGTCCCAACCTCATCAAATCTAGCTTTATTTCCTGTCACAAATAAGAAACAAACAATGTAATGATTAAATATGAAACATAAATCTTAAAATAACATGCATCAAAGTAATGTCATTGTAATGTTACAATGAAAAATACAAATATAGAAACTTACCTGAATTTGACATATAGTAATCTTGCATGATCAATGGAACATGTATACCAAAATAAGAGTCCTAGGGTATTTCAATTTCCCAGTTCTCATCTTGGTCCTCATTTTCTAAATTGTGAACATGATATTCTCTAAATGAATTGTCATTATGAGCCTCCAAAACATTATGTTCTATATCAAGTTCATTAGAGAGATTTGTTATATTTTTCTCCCCTTCTATCACAATCTGATCGCCAAAGAGTTAGCGCTCTTTCATATGGAAAATTGTCAATGTCATACTTTGTTACATATAATCTTAAACATCTATCCACATGTTTATCAAGCTTGTTCCTCAACTTCGACTTCAAGAGTGATAATGCACTAAACATTCTCTCATCCTTCATTGATCCCAAAATCATGGTTTGAGACAAATCCTCTAATTTGAAATATTCTGATATGTTTTTTGTAGGTATTGGCTAGCACTTAAAGTAGTCCATAATCTTGCTATAACACCATTTTCATTAGGATTCTCCAAAAAAGGATATTGCTTCCATGTTATTTCAGTAAAGCATCCACCTTATTGATACAATTTTGATGAATCCAAAATACCTTCAATTTGTTCTCCATGTATCGAGACTTTCTTGCAAAAATGGTCTGCTAAACATTTTAATCTTTTTTGAAAATCGGCTTTTAAAGTTTTTGGACATTGACAATTATTCCATTATTTAGGGTATACCACACACATGGGCTCCAACAATTCATCTCAAGGAAATCATTCTCTTATCTCTAATGATAGTGATCTTGCAATTTCTATCAAATTTTGTCTCACTGAAATCACAATATTATCAAATTGGTCTCTTGACATAGGGCAATATTTGGTGATTCATCCCATCTTACTGATATAATGAAAGGGAACCATATACCCACACACTACGATACATAGTATCCTTTTTTCATCATACATCAAAATATTTTCAGTATTTTCTATATTGATGATCGTAGTCGAACTTTTATACTCTGGACTAGTAAAAGAGTCTGGCATCATATACAAATTATCTAATGCAAGACATGTTGACTTTCTCGCATTTGTGTATTCCGCAATATACATTGTGCAATTCTAAGACATTTTCATGAGGACATTCATTTCATGTAGCATAGGAAGAATTCCAGCCAATTTCAATAATGTCTCTATATTAGTTATTCAAGAAAGAAGATCTTGAGCTTTGTCTACATTGTAGCGATTTTCATACATCAACCATACCAAAGATTTGAACTCACTAAATAGTCTATGATCTGGTCCATTTAATGATATCCATCTTGTGTCAACATCTTTTAGTAGTTTTTTTCCATCTGTAACACCATCTGCAAATTGTTGAAACTCTAAATATCGTTTGGGACTATGAGAAAAGTATGCATGATTCTCACGTACAATATCTTCAACTTTTGAAATTGATGGAAACTTTCTTACTATTTTAAATGCAAGATTCATCCTATGAGCCATACAATGAATATCAAGCATATATGGTGAAGTTGATAGTTGTAGCCTAACACAAAGGCCATTCCTTTGTCCTTGCATTACC
>APFE031699350.1:4154-53691 GCA_000404065.3 Pinus taeda | reverse complement strand
GTCCTTGAAATTTTTTAGACAACTAGAGTCATACACTTTTAATGGTTGTCGTAGTTTGGCGCTAGAATGTAGATGGCTAGAGTCATACACTTTTTGTTTGACAACGAAATCCCACTTCTGGGACATAGAGAACCAAACCAGAGTCTCTTAGGTCAGAGCAGAAAAAGTAGACTAAAACTGAGCAAAAAGAAGTTAAGTTGACAACATGAATTAATTTTTAAGACAATCTTTGAATTTAGGAAATTGGCATTGTAATCGGTTTGAATCAATGAGCAATCCATCAATGGCATCTCTGTGTTCATATATATTTCTAGAACGGAAGAATGGAACACTAATATCGATCTGTGAAATGAATGGCACTTGCAAACAAATAAGAACAAGAACAAGGTTGCGGCTTACTTGGAATGCCAAACCCCTTCAGATTCTGATTCACAAATGACCAAGAAATGTAGGATTCCGCACAAAATGTATACCCTGGTGCTGGTTGCAACGAGTCGCCAAGAAATGGAGGATTCTGCATGAAATGTACACCCTGGTCCCTATGAGGCTTATTTCTCTTTGGCCTGCTCTCTGTTTAAGGCACTTCACTTACTACTGGTCTAGGACTAAGGTCCCTTTTGGCCTCCACTAGGGCTTTCGCGCACCCCCCCCCCCCCCCCCCCCCCAACAAACTCTTGCTCAGTTGAGAACTTTTGGCTTCGCACAATGGGTAGATATAAAGCAATTAGGCCACTTTCTAGGGCTTCACCCTGCCCCTTTTGGCTCAAAAACAAAACACATGAGGTAGAATTTTAGTGAGATTATTTCAGCCTATAAACAAATCCTTCTAGAGCTCGAAAAAGAAACAGAACTTTGGCCTTGCTTCTAGATAGACTTTGGCCTCTTCACATGCAAAGACTAGACTTCCTTTTGTCATCTTCAAGCTAAAATTGTCCTTGAGATTCTACTGCTCCTTCCTTAGGTTAATGTTCTTCACAAGAATGGATTTCCATATCTTAGATCTGTTCAAAATTCATGGATGCCCTCTAACTAGCCCTCAGCCGTGCTGGAAAGAGTCAGATTTCTGAACTGAGAAAATCAAGGACTGAAACTAGAAATTTTATACACCATAAAAACCGATTTGAAAATAGGGAGTTGTTCACCATTGTCCTCCATTTGAAAATCCAAAAATCAAGGTGATTGGGACCAAATCGAACCTCCCAAACCACCTCCCATGACCAAATTGAACCTCCTAAACCACTTTGAAACCAGACAAACCAAAAGTAGGGCGATTACAAATGAATTTAACACTGTAAACTAGAAAATTCGACGATTTTAAGGGAATACAATCTCCCAAACCAGGCGAATCAGGCCAATTGAGGCTTCGTAGGGTTTATCCACCATTTTTATATTTTGGGCTAAAATAAATAAATAAATAAATATATATATATATATAAATGTATATTATGTATATGTGGAATATGTATTAAGATACTATATGTATATGTATATGTATATGTATATGTATATGTATATGTATATGTATATGTATATGTATATGTATATGTATATGTATATGTATATGTATATGTATATATGTATATATGTATATATATTAAATAAAAATTGGGCTAACTAAATGGAAAGGGTGTTTTATAAAAATTTTGCCCCTCTAAAATGAAAAACCCCTTAAATTTTGCACTTGGGCTAAAATTTGCCCCTAAAATTTACCATTAGAAGGAACACGAAAAAGCGTGGCAAGATCACCATATCAAGCTTCACATGTTTAAGGTAAACGATCTTGTTCTCTTATATGATAGTAAATTCATTGAATTTGTGCATAAATTCCAGATGCATTTGTTAGGACCATATATTGTCAAAGAAATTACATATGGTGGTGCAGTTTAGCTTGCAAAGCTGAATGGGGAACCCTTCCCGAGAAGATTGAAGTTGTATATAGGGGATCCTGCGCAATGAATATACGGCAGAAGGATAGTCTTAGTGCTCCAGGTAGTTGCAAGAGAGTTCATGACTATAAACTACATTGCCTGGTTTAAAGGACAAAGCAGTGAGCAGGCTACGTGAAGAGTGACGAAGATGCAACCAATGAAGTTGTGCTCAGGATGCTACGCTAGAAGGGAAGGCACCGCATAGTCCAGCAGGAAAATGACCGTTTGAGTTACTGTTCATGACTTGATGACCAGAAGACGGTTAAGTGGAGCTGAGTGGCGACAAGTAAGGAAAAAATATTCGAAGATATGCTGCAAAAATAGCATTTATTATCATAATTTGGGGGGGGAACGGTCGGATTTGAATTCAAAAACACCTATAAATTACGTGTGCCAGTCCAACAAAGAACACTTTGCACTCTAGGAATTGTTGCTGAATTTGTTTTTTGTTGCCTATGAGTCGATGGCTCTAGGAAGAATTCTTGTCACAAGAAAACATTTCTCTCATAGCCCACCAGCTATTTATGGAGAGAATGAATGCCACTAGCCTAGCCAAAGCCCTGAGTTTGGAAGCAACTATGTCTGATGCACCAGGATCAAAAGTGTCAAGTGTAGAGGCTATGCCAGCGGTGCCCACATCGTCAAGGTCGCCTAGGCCAAAACAGAATCTGATGAAAGACAAACAGCCTACAATGGAAAAAAGTCAACTGGCAGTGAAGGAAACACAGAAGAAGTCGGTGCTGGTGTGCGCATCACCAAGGAGGCATACCAAAACAAAGGCAAAGTAGTAGAAGAATAAGAAACCAGAGAGAGTAGTGGACCTGGAGGCAGAAGGATTCCGAGGAATGGAGGATATTGATGTTGAAGAAATGGAACCCATGACGAGGCTACCTAAGTATATCCCTTTATGGAAGGGAAAAGCAAAGGTCACAAAGGGCACTGATACTAAGAAGTTTACAGTGTCCACACCTCTATTGCCTCAACAGGTCCCTTTTGAAGGTCCTCGGCTCGCACGGATCCAATTGTTAAAAATGGAGGATTGGGACCTCATGGACCACACTAAATTTCCACATTTGGCGAAGGAAAAATATATGTGGAAGGTCTATTATGAAGAAATGAGTGTTACATCATTGGAGATGATGGAATGTGTCTATGTTGTCGAGCAATCAAGGTTTTTCAATCTGCTGTTGGTGGCACATTATCACCACACCCCTATTAATACAATTTGTGTGTGCAAGCTCCTCACACTGGTGCTTGATGGGTGCTTATGGAGAGGAGTGCCTATCCCCATCATGGACCTGCTAATTCACAGAATCATGCGGCTGCCTTACAAAGACGTGAACCTTTCCAAGGAGTTTGAGGAAAGACTTGGGAGAAAGAGCTTGTAGACAAAATGAAAAAGGACTACGGCCTCCTCAAGAAGTTGCGAGGGTTTTCTATTAAAGACTAGACAATTAAATTTGTTGCCCATAATTTAGCAAAGAAGGTTATGAGAAAAAGCCACATGGATGAAGTTTCTGTGCCAATAGTTTCACTTGCTGCGCAATGCACGAAAGGCATATAATTTAATTGGGCCTGGTACCTTTGCCAAGAGTACCTAGCAAACTGCCATGAGGCCAAGGAGGAAACCAAGCCATTACACTACGCTTGTTTGCTGGTATCAATTGTACTCATTGCATGGATATTTATGGAGGATAGCCAATTTCCTTCGCTCGAGGAAGGATTGTCGAAGGTAGCGCAATTCACCTCATTATGGTTTACAAAGGATGCCATGTGGATTATAGAAACAAAGATATTTTGGACTTTTGTGGAAATGGATCTCCATATGGCAGTCAATCAATGCCAAAGGTTGTCCCCAACCTTGTTCATGCAATTGTCAACCTATGCGACATTCAAGACTAACTTCCACAAAGTCTACATAAAAACACAGAAGGATTGAGTGCAGAAATGGCACCAGATTCCTTATTTGCTGTCAGAAATAGACGTGCAAGAAGTCATAGGGTTATGGCCTATAGAGTGGTGTGCCTCATGAGAAGTAGATGTTGGAGCAAGCATGGGCGCGGAAAGTTTTGTTGTTTAGAAAAGAAAGGAAGACACTAAGAAAGTTGTGCATACCCTAGCAGAACAAAAAAAGAAGGAAGTTACAGAAAAGGCTCACATAGAGAAAGAATGCACTGATAAGGAGTAGGGAGAACAAGAGCAACGTGAATCACAAAAAGGTGATAAGTCACCTTTGCTAGAGACAGAGGAAGAAGGGATTTCAGGACAAGGCAGTGGAGATGATGAATGGTAGCACACCCACTTTATTTTTATAATATGTGGCACGGAGCAGAAGGGTGGAACACAAAAAAATCAAAAATATTATAAAACAAGGGTTGGTTCCATGGCATTAACAGAGGGCAATCTTGATGAGATCGGCGATAAAATTCAAGACACCACAATCAAAGTGTGGCAGCAGTTAGAGTAGCAATACATACATATGCCTGGGGGCATCTAGAAGGATTTGCGTGAGTTGCAGCTCCAAGAAACCATAATTCAGGAAAATGTTGGGAAGGCGAGCAGCGTGAAAGCTAGTCTGACTCGAGGAAAGAGTACAGTCATGGAGATGGATTGGCCATAGGACGTCAGAGTCTTCCCTTTTCCTAAAGGGTCGGTCCATGTCAAGACAGATGAATAGCGTGTGGTGCTTCACATAGTAAAAAGCATGGGACTAAACCTTGCCGCGCTGTCACTTGATTCCCTACATGCATTACATCAGGGGGTTGTGGAAGAGATCAGGATTAGAGAATAGTGAGCACTCACTGCCATCAGTGAGTTCAAAGCCAACAATCAACAACTGTTCATTGAGAAGACATAATCTCTAAAGGAAAAGGAGGCACTACAGGCACATAGTTCACATTTGGAGTCAGTAGTATTGGAGGCATGTAAGTCAGTGCCTAAACTTCACATCCTGAAGGATGCAGAACTTGAAGCCAAATTCAGAAAATTAGTTGCTGGGGTGTGTGAGGCTAGAGCAGAAGTTGGACGAGTTACTTTTGAGTTAGACATGAAGATTGCATAGTTGCAGTTAAAGTTGCAGCCCACAACTCTGCCTGAGGTTCGGGAGCAGCGTGAAGTCACAATTAAGGAAGGCATGGCTACCTTGGATGCCACATTCATTGACTACACGGCGTTGCTTGATCAGGTTATGGAGCTGTTGACCAATCTGCAAGAGGATCTGAACCTACAAACATTGAACATCAAGGTTATGGAAAGGCAGCGCCAGTATGATGAGGTCAAGGCGACTACGCACACCTTAGCACCAGTTCGGTACCTTGCCAAGTTACAAGAAGGAAAGAAGCTACTGGCACAGGTAGAGGAAGCATAGAAGAAAGAGGCCTTGCTAAAGGCCAGGTTTTAGCCTTGGTTGGATGAGGTTTATTAGGTTATGACCTACACTTAAGATAATCTCAAGGGACTACAGTAGACAAAATGGATGATGAGGCTGGCAGTAGAAGGACCAACCACTGAAAATTTGGTCAAGGAGGTTCAATAGGTACCGGCACAAAGCGTTGTTGAAGTCACAGTAATCCAAGTGGAGTTGGGGGATATTTGTAGTAAGATCTCGGCACCAATGGAGTGACTCGAGGGCGAGTCATGATCTTTGTGTTGGGGTTCTATTGGGAGGGGGTCCCCTGGGTTAGTTTGAGGTTAAGATAACCCAATGTTTGGTACAATTTTGTAAATAATGTAAAGTCTCCATGATTTGTGGATACGGAACACGTTGATGAATAGGAGTCAAAGGGCTTAGCCCCTTGTTTTGAATAAGTTTTGAGTCATTTTTGAGATTCACCCATGGTCTATGGACCATGGCATTGTATGAAAAAAACTATAAATAGGTGTGTCTTAGAGAGTCTAAGGCAGTAGAGTAGAAGAGGGTAAGATAGAAGAGCGAAAGGCTTAGGAAGGCTTAGAATAAGAAAGGCTCTACAGCGGAGTGTGCATAATCCTAGATAGAGTCTGCAACTAAGTGCACGGACCCCTACAGCTATGTGCATGGGGAAGTTTAAGTCTGTAATCCTTGAATTGAAGATAAGTAAAGACAATTATCCAAAGAATTCATGAGTATTTCCCTTATCTCTATTAAATGTTATATGGTTCTGATAAATGACATGTCTTATGAATTTTTGATAAATACTACGTGATTATCTTGAATCTATATTAATAATGTATGAAATTAATGTTTAAATACTTTTGTGAAGACTCTGGTGATTCATCTTATGTTTATTAATGACTAAGTAGATTTGTGTGAACACCAATTTAAGATTACTTTCTAATGCATGTAAGTAGGTAAATCGACTATTAAAGGTCCACAAGGACTGATCGTATACCTTCGCAAAGGTTTGAAGGATGTTTTAACAGAGTTACAGTAATGTACCCTAAGAGTTTATTGATCTGTGTGAAGGAATATCCTAGGAACTGGAAGACATCACACTAGTCTCTAGATGCAGAAACTTGGTTCTTGCATCCCCCCATACTGCTTTGGGTGAGACTGCAGCATACGCTATGTAGGTTGTTACCGAAAGGGACCATGGTGTAGGGTTTTGTCGGTTAGCGCAACTAATTCTGAACCTAGGTCAGCACCCCCTAAGCCAACATTCCCTGCACTCTAGTATCAACTGGGTCTTTCTCAGAATTGACATGCATGAGTTTCTGATGAGGGAATCTTCAGTTAACTAGAGTGACGCTTGTGGATGCACTAGTGCACCAACTAACTGTTAACTCTCTATTAGTTCCTCAAATAGTTTAGAACTAATTTAACTTAACGTAACTCAGTAAACTGAGTGATCTAATTTCCAACTCAATGTAAACTCATATTGGACCCCTAAAACTTAGGGAGAACATATACGTGACAACAACAAGACTTCCAACTTGAAATTCCTAAGCTAATTAAGTTAATTAAACTTAATTAACTATTTACAAGCTGCTATGAGAATAGAAATCGATTTTAATTCTCAGTTTAATTCAAGGACAAATGAAACTATAATTTCTTTTTGCCATTTCTCAACATAAAGCTCTAGATTCACAATTTGAGTTGGATTTCACACTCATTGCTTGCATGGTGACATTGATGATGGGTAATGTGTGGTATCTGAATAGTGGAGCCTCATTCCATATGATGAGAAACAAATAATTTTTAGGTGACTTGGAGGAGAAGGACCTCCAGATGCACATCGAGATGGGAGATGATGGAAGGTATAGCGCGACCACTATTGGTATAGTTACTTTTCAGAGGGAGTCGGGTTCTCCTCTCACATTAAAAGATGTCATGTATGTTCCGGGTCTAAAGAATAATTTATTTTCATTTGCTATGTTAGAGGACCATGGCTATGATGTGACATTTAGCAAAGGAAATTCTTTCCTTAGACAGATAGCCACAGGACAAGTGAAGCATAACAAGGTTTGGGTGAAGAATCTCTACAAATTGGATGTAGAAGACTGTGCTGCTTTGACCACAAAAGAAGAGAAGGTGTAGAGCCAAGACATTGGTTAATTATTGCATAGGAGACTTGGCCATTTGCACCATGGAGCCTTGAATGTCATGCAACAAATTTCTATAGGACTTCCCAAGGGTGCACTAGAGTAGCGATATACATGCAAAGGGTGTACACTAGGGAAGTACATCAAATCCACCTTACATGATAAGGATAGTAGAGTGCAAGCAGTCCTAGGAAGAGTTCATTCAAATGTGTGTGGACCTTTCTTGATAGCCTCCACAGCCAAGCATAGGTATTATTTTATATTTGTAGATGATATCTCACGTAAGTGCTGGATTTTCTTCATAGTGAAGAAAGACCAAACATTCTCCAAATTTTGTGAATTTAAAGAACTTGTTGAGAAAGACAATGGCAGGAAAGTGAAGGCTCTCAGGAGCGATATCACTGGTGAATATGTGTCGAATGAGTTCAAGAACTTTTGTGCATCATAAGGAATTCGACGGAAATTAATAACACCCCATAACCCATAGTAGAATGGGATGGCTGAGAGGAAGAAAAACAATATTTTGGGAGTTGCACTGGTGATGTTACATGATCGAGTCCTACCATTGCACTTGTGGGTTGAAGCAGGCAACACAATGATATGTGTGTAGAAAAGGAGTCATCATCGGATTCTCGGGATGACTACACCAGAAGAAGATTTTTCAGGGAAGAAACTAGATATGTCACACTTTAGGATATTTGGTTCATCAGTTTATTGTCATGTTACCAAGGATGCAAGGAAAAATCTAGAGCTGACAGCTGAGTTGGGCATATTTTTTGGGTACACTGATACACCTCACAACTATTGGGTGTACCTACCATCCCACAGGATGACAATTGTTCGTAGAGATGTGAAGTTCGATGAAGATAAGGCCATGATATGTTCCCTTGAGAGGGAACTTCTGTTAGATGCAGATGAGGAGCTTTTGGCTCCAAAGGAAGAACCTCAGGATGTTGTGGAGAAGCCACAAGCAGAGGAGCAGAGAGTGGAAGAACACACTCATGCAAAGACATCCATAGATGGAAGGAAGTGCACCAAGGAAGATGACAGATTATTGCATGATGCTAGAGAGAATGTGGGAGCACCCATATCATAGCAGAGGTAGAGGAGGTCACCAAATTTGTACACTAGGTAAATGGTTCTGATGAGTGAGGTAGTTGAGACAGACCCGTCCTCATTCGAGGAATTAATGCAAAAGCTGGTATGGGTTGATGCCATGGTAGAGGAATATGATTCCATAATCAGAAATGGTTTTTGGGAAGTTGTCCCAAGACCAGAGAACAAGTCAGTGGTAGTATCCAAGTGGATATACAAGGTGAAGTAAGTAGCATATGGAGGCATCGAGAAATAGAAGGCCAAATTTATTTCCAAGGGGTTCTCTTATGTGGAGGGAATTTGATGCAGAAGCATGAGGCTTGAAGACAAAAGACTTCAAATTTTATTCCAAAAATACAAAAAAAGTTTACAAGCAAAGGAGTGGGATCCTTTAGGTATCACTTTACAAAGATTTCTAGATAGGATTTGAGCTATAATTCAGGGATTTGAATTATCTTGTAATTAATTCAAGTATTTAGGCTTAGTTGAGATTCTTGAGGAGAATATCACGCAGATTAGATAATATCTAGGATTACCAGATTCGATCCATTGATTTAGGATCTGATTATTGTATGAGAATGTATTTATGTAAGTTTTGAATTAGTAGAATGGGATTTTGATGGATTTTGGCTGGATTTGGCTGAGGAGGATTGGAATGTAAAAATTTTGAATTTATCTATATCTCTGTGAATATTGTGGATGAATGGTCAAATCCCAGAGGTTTTAATTTCCTTCGAAATATTTTTGAGTTTTGTTGGGTTTTGTATAATCTTATGTTGTCGCATCTAAATCTTCACTCACTGCGTATTTAAATAATTTAGAGACCGACTAAACTTGGTGGAGGTGCTAAGTCTGGCAAGGAACCCTGATAAATTCATGAGAAACCTAGGAAAAGATCTAAATCATCTGATCGGAGAGATCCAACATATCTAATGGTCAACGTGTGCCAATAAGCGTAGACGTTAATCAAATTAGTAGAGCAGTCTTCATAGGTGTAAGCAGTATCTCACGTGGTTAAAAGGTGGTAAGTGGTATTCTACAAATTCACGTGATTACCCTTAACGAGTGACATGTGGCACAATAAAACTACTTTTCTCATGCGCCCTCAACCTGATATCGGTCATGCAAGAATCCATGTGATATTACGCAATAGTTGTTGGATCAAGTGGGATTGATCGACGGTGGAGATCAGCCAAGCTAGTTGGCAAGCAGGTGACACGATAACTTTCGGATTGAGGAATGACATCGATGACAGCTATTTAATGCGCTAAACGCTATGGAGTGGCGGGTACGATAAGGTTATGAATTGGGGTTTTAATCCCTTTTGGTTCCGTGGAAAAAATAAAGCTTTTCCATATATGGGGTAAATTAAATAGTTATGCTATTTTAGCATGAGAGCGAAATTTGGAGGTTGATGACTGATACTCCAAAGATAACCCGAGAAGAAGTTCCACCCAAACTTGAAGAAATCGTTTTCTAGTTTTGAACGATTATCCTTAACACCTGCAACCAGCCCACCATTAGTGGTATCAGAGCAGCCTACTGACACTGAGCTGAATATCAAAGATCAGAAAAAGAAATCCAACATGGCTTTCAGAGTTGGAGGAAGACGTGGTGGTGGTTAAAGAAGAGGAAGACCAGTTGCAAATGCTGAAGTGTTGGAAGCTATGCAACACATGTAAGCTAGATTAGAAGTAGTGGAAATGGGAAATCAAGGAGATGTAGGTGTTGGAGATGTCAGTGAGCCTGAAGTTGAAGCTATAGAAGAAGAGTAACTTGCAGAAGTTACTCCTGAAATGAGATTCTTTAAATCGGTGTTGGGATCCACATCTAAACCCAGACTTGAGGGTTCAATTTATACAGGAGGTTTAAACCCTGAGTACTTGATAGACTAGATTAATGACATGGATAAATTCTTTGATTATGAAAAAATGGAAGAAGGAAAGAGAGTGAAATTTGCTATCACAAAATTGAAAGGACATGCAGCACTTTGGTGGGATGAAGTGTAGGCAGAAAGAAAAAGACTTGGTAAGCAGCCAATTAAAAAGTGAAACAGGATGGTGGCAAAGTTGAGAGGTAAGTTTTCTCCAATCGATTATCAAGTTTCATTTTTTAGACAAATGCATAATATTAGATAGAGGTCTTTGAGAGTGAAAGAATACACAAAGGAATTTTACAAAGTGAGAATAAGAGCTAGATAAATTCAAGATGCAGGCGAGAATATTGCAAGATATATAAATGGTCTCAGAATGGAGATCCAAGATGAGATAAGTGTGCTATCTCCTAAAATAGTAGAAGAGGATTATCAGATGGTATTGAAGGCTAAATAAAAACTCATGAGTAAGCAATCTACTAGAAGTAGAGGTACTTTCTAAAGAAGAGGAAGTCGAGGTGGTAGAGGAAGATCTACAACACCTAGAGATGGAGCTAGCAATAGCTTGAATCAGCATACACCCACAGAAGTTGATGCAAGTTGCAGAAGGATTTTTTCAAAGGAAGAGGAGTTAGAGGCAAAGGAAGAGAAATCATATGTTACAGATGTAAAAAGCTGGGACACAGAGCCTATGAGTGCCTAGAAAATGCAGGGACAAATTAGAGAAATGTAATTGTTGCTCAGACTGAAGAGGAAGTAGCAAAGGAAGTTGTTGAACCAACACAGAGAAATACTTTGTTTAGGATTGTGTGCAAGGTTCAAGGAAAATGATGTCAAATGGTAATTGATAGTGGCAGCACCAATAATTTGGTCTATACCAAAGTGGTGGAAAATTTGAAATTAAAGACAAAGAAACATCCAACACCTTACAAGGTGTCATGGCTTCAAAAAGGACATCGGTTGTTAGTGAATGAATAGTGTGAAGTGGAATTGCAGTTGGGAAAATACAAAGACAAAATTCTATGTGATGTGATGCCTATGGATGTGTGTCACACATTGCTGGGAAGACCTTGGCAATATGATAGAGGAGGTATACATGATGGGAAAAAGAACACATGCAAATTTAGTAAAGGTGGTGTTAATCATACATTGTTGCATATGGAAGAAGAGTATGCATCAAGGAAATCTAATCCAAAGACTTTATTACTGAGTGGAAAAGAATACTTGTAGCAGATTGAAGAGAATGAGGTAAATTTTGCATTGATTTGCAAACCTAATGTCATAATTACTTCCACTAAAATTTTTGATTTGTCAATTGAAATTCAAGAGATGATGGAAAATTATTGTGATATCATTGTAGATGGTTTTCCTAATGAGTTACCACCCATTAGAAAAATCATTCATCATATAGATTTGATTCCAGGGGAAAATCTGTGAAATAAAGCAGCTTACAAGATGAGTCCCACAAAAAAATCAAGAAATCAGAAAACAGATTCAGGAATTGTTAGATAAGGATTGACTAGAGAGAGTTTGAGCCCTTATGCAATGCCAATAGTGTTGAGCCCAAAGAAATATGGAGGCTAGAGAATGTGCACTGATTCAAGAGAAATCAACAAAATAACAATCAGGTACAAATTTTCTTTACCTAGAATTGAAGATTTGATGGACTTTTTAAGTGGAGCAAGATATTTTACAAAGCTAGATTTGAAAAGTGGGTATCGTCAAATAAAGATTAGATAAGGAGATGAATGGAAAACTCCTTTATAACAAATGAAGGACTGTATGAATGGATGGTAAA
Organism: Pinus taeda; assembly: GCA_000404065.3. Classification (NCBI taxonomy): domain Eukaryota; kingdom Viridiplantae; phylum Streptophyta; class Pinopsida; order Pinales; family Pinaceae; genus Pinus; species Pinus taeda. Next base: position 41,477 of record APFE031699350.1, on the reverse strand, counting down.
ATCGAATGCTCCTAGTACATTTATGAGGCTTATGAATGAAGTGTTGAAAGTATTTATTGGTAAATTTGTAATAGTATATTTGGATGATATATTAGTTTACAGCAGATCTAAAGAGAAACATATGAGACATCTGAGTTATGTCTTACAGAAGCTACAACAAGAAAAGTTACTGGTAAATTTAAAGCAATGTTCATTCATGAAGAGTTGGTATATTTGGGCTTTGTTGTTTCTGCTGATGGATTAAAGATGGATCTAGAGAAGATAAAGGAAATCATAGAGTGGCCTTCACCGAAAAGTGTTTTTGAGGTAAGAAGTTTTCACGGTCTTGCTATTTTTTATAGAAAATTCACAATGAATTTTAGTAAGATCAATGCTTCTATTATTGACACTATAAAGAAGGATAAACAGCCATTTAAATGGACTGTTGAAGCAAAAAAGAACCTCTCGCTGTTGAAAAGAACCTATTTTAATTTTGCCTGATTTTAATAAACCTTTTCAAGTGAAATGTGATGCTAGTGGGGAAGCTATTGGCGCTATTTTAAGTCAGGAGGATAGCCCTGTAACTTATTTCAGTGAAAAATTGAATGAATCAAAGAATAAATATTCTTCTTATGATAAGGAATTTTATGTAGTTGTATAGTCATTGAAGAAGTGGAGACATTACTTGATGTCTAAGGAGTTTATACTTTATTCAGACAATCATGCATTACAATACATTATGCAATAGCCAAAGCTTAGTCAGAAACATGAAAAATGGGTAGAATATCTTCAAAGTTTTAATTTTGTATTAAAACATATAAATGACCAATTAAACAAGGTAGCAAATGCCTTACGTAGAAAAAGTATCCTAGTTCAGGAAAGTCAAATTCAAGTGTTGGGTTTTGATTTTCTTAAAGAATTATATGAGAAATATTAGATTTTAAAGAGGCATTTAAAGCTTGTAAAAATCTTGTTTTGTTAGACAGAAGTAAGTGGCTGGATTTTTTCTTGCAAGAAGGATTGTTGTTTAAAAGAAATTAGTTGTGCATACCAAATTGTTCTATGAGGGAAAATTTAATCAAGGAGAAACATAGTGGTGGACTTGGAGGACACTTTGGTGTGGATAAGACTTATGAGAAATTGAATGGGTTTTATTTTTGGTCGAAGATGAGAACTGAAGTGGAGAAGTATGTAAAAAATTGTAAAGCCTATCAATATGCAAAGGGAAGGAGCCAAAACACAGGTTTGTATGTACTATTACCTATTCCATATAAACCTTGGGATATGGTAAGTATGGATTTTGTTTTGGGTTTACCAAAAAATCAAAGAGGAAATTATTCAATTTATGTTGTGGTTGACATATTTTCTAAGATGGCACATTTTATTCCATGTTATAAAACCAGTGATTCTATTCACGTTGCTAATATGTCTTTTAAGGAGATTGTAAGGTTGCATGGGTTACCTAAGAGCATTGTTTCACATAAAGACAACAAATTTGTTGGTCATTTCTAGAGGACCTTGCAAAAGAAACTTGGTACTAAACTGAGTTTCAGTGCAACTTATCATCCTCAAACTGATAGACAGACTGAAGTTGTAAATAGAAGCTTAGGTAATCTTTTGAGAAGTCTTGTAGGTGAACATCCAAAACAGTGGGATCAAATTTTGGCACAGGATGAATATGCTTATAATGATCCTCCTAACAGGAGTATAGGGCAGAGTCCATTTCTATAGTTTATGGAATGCACCCAGGAGGAGTGACTGAATTGAGAGACTTGGGAAAAGCTGAAATGAGAAGTGCTAAAGGAGAATATTTTGCTTCAGATATTCAAGCAATACATGAACAGGTCAAACAACAATTACAAGATAGCAACATAAAGTACAAGAGCAAAGAAGATTTGAAGAAGAGAGAAGTTAATTTTGAGGTTGGATATTTGTTTTTAGCACACCCGAGGAAGGAAATATTTCAAAAAAGGGAGTATAACAAGTGAAAATTTAAGAAAATTGGACCATGCAGAGTCTTCAAGAAATTTTCTACAAATGCATATGAAATTGAATTACCCCCTGACATTGGAATATCTCCATATTTCAATGATGCTGATTTGTACAGGTATGAGAATAGAAATGCAGATGATACAACATAAGATAAAGAAGAACGAGAGGTTGATTGGGTAAAATAGTTACCTACAGCAAAGGCATTGTAGCCAGAAAAGATTTTAGACAAGATATTGTTTAAAAATACAAGGGGACAGGAACATTTTTAGTATTTGATCAATTGGAAAGATCAGCCAATTGTTGATGCTACCTGGATGACAGATGCCATGATACAGAAGTTGGGTAGTTTTGTAGAAGAGCTCATGGATAGGAGCCCATGAATAATTTTGTACTCAGGAGTCTAACGCAGGAGCATGAAGCTTGAAGACAAAAGACTTCAAATTTTATTCCGAAAATACAAAAAAATATTACAAGCAAAGGAGTGAGATCCTTTAGCTATCACTTTACAAAACTTTCTAGATAAGATTTGAGCTAGAATTTAGGGATTTGAATTAACTTGTAATTAATTCGAGTATTTAGGATTAGTTGAGATTCTTGAGGAGAATATCATGTAGATTAGATATTATCTAGGATTAGGAAGATTCAATCCATTGATTTAGGATCTGATTGTTGTATGAGAAGTTATTTATGTAAGTTTTGAATTAGTAGAATGGGTTTTTAACGAATTTTGGTTGAGGAGGATTGGAATGTAAAAAATTGAAATTTCTCTGTATCTCTGTGAATATTGTGCATGAATGGTCAAATCCCGGAGGTTTTAATTTCCTTCAAAATATTTCTGAGGTTTGTTGTGTTTTGTATAATCTTGTGCTGTCGCATTTAAATCTTGACTCACTGCGTATTTAAATAATTTAGAGGAAGACTAAACTTGGTGAAGGTGCTAAGTCTAGCGAGGAACCTTGATAAATTCATGAGAAGCCCAGAAAAAGATCTGAATTGTCCGATTGGATAGATCCAACATATCTAATGGTCATCGCGTGCCAACAAGGGCAGATGTTAATCATAATAGTAGAGCGGTCTTCATAGGTGTAAGTAGTATCTCATGCGGTTAAAAGGTGGTAAGTGGTATTCTACAAATTCACACGATTACCCTTAACAGGTGACACGTAGTAAGATAAAACTACTTTTCTTACACGCCCTCGACCTGATATCGGTCATGCAAGAATCCACGATAGATTACATGATAGTCGTTGGATCAAGCGGGATTGATCGACGGTGGAGATTAGCCAAGCTAGTTGGCGAGCACGTGACACAAAACCGTCATATTGAGGAATGACATTGAAGACGTAGATTTAACACGCTGAAGGCTGTGGAGTGGCGGGTGCGATAAGGTTATGAATTGGGGTTTTAATCCCTTTTTGTTCCATGGAAAAATCAAAGTTTGCCCATATATCAAGTAAATTAAATAGTTCTGTTATTTTAGTAGAAGAGCTAAAAATTTGGAGGTTGATGGCCGATACTCCAAAGATAACCCAAGAAGAAGTTCCACCCAAACTTGAAGAAATCGTTTCTAGTTTTGAACGATTATCCTTAACACCTGCAACCAGCCCACTAAAATTTATTACGAGGAGACCTTCACTCCAGTAGCAAGGTATTCTTCTATAAGATCAGTTCTAGCACTTTGCAGTGAAAATGGGATGAATATACATCAGATGGATGTGAAGGCAACATTCTTCAATTGAGTGATTTAGGAGGAGGTGTACATTGAGCATCTAGAAGGATTTGAGACCTTCGACAGAGAATCGCATGTGTGCAAACTCAAGCGAGCATTGTATGGATTGAAACAAACACTTTATGCTTGGTACACTAGGATCGAAAACTATTTCAGCAAGTTGGGCTTCACCAAAAGTGAAGCAGATGTAAACCTTTACCATATTGTGGTTGAAGGTAAATTATTGATTATAGTAATTTATGTCAATGATTTAATTCTAACTGGTCATGTCTTACAGAGAGGATCTTGCAAGGGAATTCGAGATGAAGGACCTAGGGCTCATGCATTATTTCCTTGGTATAGAAGTATGGCAAGGAGATGGGGAATTGTTTGTCTCTAAGGGTAAGTATGCCAATGAGATACTAAAGAAGCTCCACATGGAGAGCAACAAACCCATGGAGACTCCTATAGCAGGGAATTGGAGGAAGGAAGATGTTAATTCAGGTGAAGTAGTGGAGGTTACTATTTATAGGAAGCTTGTGGGTTCGCTTATGTATTTGATGAACACACAACCAAACATGTGTTATGAGGTTAACCATCTTATTGAAGCAATGGTTAAGCCAACCAAATAGTATTGGAAGGCAACCAAACATGTGTTGAGATACCTTAAAGGCACCACTGAGTTTGGTCTTCAATACAAATGGATAGAGGAGTGAAGTTGCAAGGCTTCACAGATGCAGATTGGGTGGGTATTCCATCAAACAGGAAAAGAAAATCAGGAGGCATCTTCAATATTGGATCAACAACAGTTTCTTGGTACAGCAGGAAGCAGAGCTCAGTTGCACTCAGTTCAGAAAAAGTAGAATACATGGGTCCTAGTCAAACAACTTATGAATCTATCCAGATGAGTAAGATTATTGTTGGGTTATTTGGTCAGATGATGGATCCCACCGTGATTTACTATGACAATCATATTTGTATCAAACTATCTGAAAATCCATTTTTTCATAATCGATCCAACCATATCGACATCTAGTATCACCATCTATGAGATTGTGTGCAGAGGGGAATCATGTTGTTCGAGTACATTCCTACAGGGGAACATGATGTATATATTTTGACAAAGGCATTGTCAAGATGAAAATTAGAGTTCCATAGAGGCATGATCAAGGTAGCAGATAATCCCTTTCTTGTTGAGAGAGAATGTTGAAAATGGAAACAAGAAAATCCTAATTTAATTTTCCCTTGAATTAAATTAGGAGAAAATTGTAATTCCACTTCACAAGACAATAAGAATGAGTTAACTAAGTTAATTTCACTTATTTCACTCAGTTAATTTGAGTTGAGGGCATAACTTGAGGCATGTAGAGTGGTTCCTAAATTTTAGGGGCCTAGGTTGAGTTGAATTTGAGTTGTAATAGTTTAATTAAGTTAAAGTCAGTTAAACTAGTTCCAATTGTTGGGGGAACTAGTAGGAGGTCTAAAAGTGGGGTGCAATTTCATGTGTTCAACCAATTAATTGATAAATCAACCATAATTAACTCATGCATGCATGAAATTCGAGTTACCCAGTTGATATTGAAGTTGAAGTGAAATGTACTATCAGTTGTATAATTTTCCAATTTGTATAAGTGGTGCATGCAGTCAAATAAGGACCTATAGGGATTGCGCAATTTAGAATGGGGATTTACCTAATTAATAGGGGGCTAATTCCTTGAGAAACAACACAAGAAAATAGGAGGTTCGCAGGCAGCAGAATTGGATAAGTATTAGCCAAAGTCAGCTTTTGGGGTAGTGAGATATATTATACTTGTGCATATATCGTTCAGGTTGAACAAGCATTGTCTTTTCTTCTCTATTTTCTAATCTAATACAATATACATATAGGATGGGGTTTTGACCAATGAGATTTCCCTTTAGATAAATATTTGTGCATATGTGATTGAATCTCGTCTCATGTTTATGTTGTGATTTCTTGATCAATTAATTATTTTCCGCTTATGAGTAGAGTAGATCCAAGTCTTTTGTTTTAGAAAATTACATAATCAGTTTGAATCTACAAGGAATTTTTACAAGAAAATCATAATACAAAGGAATGTCCTTGAATACCTGGACTTAAGGTTTTTTTTCAAGAAGAAGCTAGAAGTCAAGTTGAACCATGTTTCTATGTTGCCCCCAAAATACCTTGGCATCCTCAACAAACAGGTATGGTACAAGTTCACAATGCACAATATCAATCATATGCACAATGACAAAGCAATTGGAATGCACCTATGCCTTTGAAAACTTGGCCACCCCAACCAGAAAACCCATCTTAGTCCCAAGACTGGAAAAATTCTTATGGTAGGAATCCTCAATATTCCCAATTTCAGCAACTATACCCTCAATACCAACCTAAGTATTATCCCCGTCAACCTTCACAACCCACTCAACCACAATTCCAACCCAAATTGAATTCAACTCAACCAATCCCCTTGTCATCCTCAATTTCCTCAAAACCCAATCAACTTCCTGCTCAACAACCAATCTATAATGTTGAGGGTCAAATTTTATAAAATTGTATGATAGCTCCTCTAGGTCTAAATTATGTCAAACTTAGATCTAGTAGTGTCTTGCAAAAGAAATCACCACTAGTTTTCATCAAGAATATAATGAGGATAAAGTTCCTTAAAAATAGGCATCCCTTGATCAAGAAAATACTCCTCCAAAGGAATATGTTCCTACACAAATAAGTGATGATAAAATAAAATCAACTCCTACAATTCCTCTAGTAGAACAACCTTATGTTTCCTTACAAAGTCCTTCTTTTTCTGAAAGGCTTGAAATTGATAAGGGAATAGAAAGGCAAATCATTTTAATTGAATATAATATGCTAGATGAATCGAATAACATTTGCATCAAAATTCCTTTACTTTAGGCTATAAAGGAAATGCCCATATTTTCAAAAACAATAAAGGAGTTGTGCATTAAAAAACCGAGAAGAAAAAGGAAATACATTAAAAAGATTCAATTGGTAGGAAAGATTGCAGATATTATGATTGGGAAACCAATAGATAAAAAAATATTTAGATCCGGGTATCCCTATTGCAAAAATACACATCAATGGTATTGAAATCCAGAACACTTTTATTTATTTAGGAGCAGCCATTAATATGATGAGCAAACAAACTATCGGTTAATTGAAGCTTCCTAATATTCAGTATACCCCAATTGTATTGCAACTAGTAGATATATTTGTTATTAAACCTAGTGGTATATTAGGAGATGTATATGTATCTTTAGATTCATGGGAATATCCTGTTGACTTTATGATTTTGGCTCCCAAGAATAATCTAAGTGGGCATCCATTGATCCTTGGTAGACCTTGGCTAGCTAAAGTTGATGCATTTATAAGTAGTAGATATGGTGACATGTATATTTATTACGGTCGTTATACTAAGATATTCACATGATATCCACCCGCAAAAACAATAACTGAAATGAAAAGTGAAGTATGGATTGATGATGATGATGGTGAAGACTTTGAAAATATTCAACCTGTATTTATTCTTTCACAACTTGATGAGGAGGATCAATTAATAAATTTCATGAATAATAATGACTTTCCTTGATATTGTGAACAAGATCAAAGTTTTCAAGAGTAATGTAACATTTTTTTTTTGCATCTTGACAATCTAAACTAGCTTTACATTCTATGGAAAAGTTTGGCAATTATTTAGTAGAAATTTTTCTAGAAAAAACATTAAACATTAATAATAACTTGGAATAATTTCAAAAGAAGAAACTAATAAAGATGATACAAAAACATTCTTCTGCATAAGCATGAAAATACATTGACATGAAGAGAATTGACCCTGATACATCAACATGTATGCATCACATTTATATTCAAGAAAATGTTAAACCAATGAGACAGCCTTAGAGAAGGGTGATTCCCAATCTAATAAGGAGGAATTACAAAAATTTCTTAATGTGAATTTCATTTACCCAATATGAGATAGCCAATGGGTCTCACCTTTAGTGATTGTTCCTAAAAAGAATGGAAAGTGGAGAGTGTGCATTGACTATAGAGAACTAAACAAGGCTACTTCAAAAGATCATTTTCGACTACCTTTCATTGATCAAGTATTAGATACTTTATTATGGAAGAAATATTTTCCATTTCTTTATGGGTTCAATAGATATAAGAAAATTAAACTAGAACCAGAAGATCAAGACAAAACAAATTTTACATGTCTATCAGGTATGTATGCTTATAGAGTACTTCCTTTTGGTTTATGTAATGCATCTGCTACTTTCCAAAGAGAGGTTTTAGGTATGTTTTATGATTTAATACATGATTGTATAGAAGTTTACATGGACGATTTTATTGTCTATGAAAACAATTTTGAAGAAGCTATGGATAAATTATAAAAAGTTCTCATTAGATGCAAAGAAGCAAATCTTTCATTGAGTCATGAAAAATGTTTTATGATGTTTAATGAGGGAATTTTTTTGGGGCATCATATTTCAGGTGTTGGAATCAAGGTGGATGCATCTAAGGTAGAGGTAATCTCCAAAATTTTAGTTCCTACTTTTCAAATAGATGTTAGAAGTTTTTTTGGTTTTATAGGATATTACAGAAGATTCATAGAAAACTTCAAAAATTAACTTCTCCACTCTTGAAACTTCTTACAAAAGATTTTGATTTTGTTTGGAATTATCACTGCAAAAGGAATTTGAATCATTGAAATAGAAAATTACTGAACGACCAATCTTAAGACGGCCAAACTAGTCTCTCCAATTTCATATTGCAACTAATGCATTAGATACAACTTTAGAAGTTGTATTGGGACAAAAAATACCTGACTCCTTATGTTATTTATTATACAGGTAAAATTTTGACTCTTGCAGAGTTAAATTATACAGTTACTGAAAAAGATTTTTTAGTCTTTGTTCATGCCATTAATAAGTTTCAACATTACATTACTAGTTATAAAACTTTAATTCATACAAATCATCTGTTATTATATATTTAATGAATAAACCAATTACTAATAGAAATATTACTAGATGGTTGTCATTATTACAAGAATTCAATATTACCATCCTAGATAGGTTAGGAAAGGAAAACACAATTGTTGATTTGTTTTCCAGGATGTAGAATGACAATATTGATACCCTTGTAAAGGATAATTTTCCTTATAGATATATTTTTATAGTATCTACTAAATTTATTTGGTTTTCATACATTGCTACCTATCTAAATATAGGAAAGTTACCCCCAAATTTTCCATTCAAAGAAAGACATAAAGTTATCAAGACTAGTGCACCCTACTCATGTATAGAGGGAGAATTGTACCAAACAGGACCTGATATGATTATCCAGAGAAGTGTTTGAGAGGATGAAGCACCAGAGATATTAAAATATTTCCATTATGAACCATGTGGAGGACACTTCACTAATAAAAGAACTGCATAGAAAGTACTTCTTTGGGGGTATTACTGGCCTTCTATTTTTAGATATGCCAAGGAATATGTCAAAAGATGTGATAGCTTCCAAATAATGGAAAATACCATTCAATCAAATGAGATGCCTCTATAGCCTCAGGGACTTATAGAGCCTTTTCAAAAATGGGCTCTAGATTGTGTTGGTCAAATCAATCCTCCATCTAAATAAATGAGGTATATTCTTGTTTGTAGGAAATATGTTTCAAAATGGGTAGAATATGAGGCACTTCCTTTTTCTACTAAAAATGTTGTAGTTACATTTATTTTTTAGGATATTTTCACTCATTTTGGTTCCCAAGGGAAATTGTGATAGATCAAGGTGCTAAATTCACATCCAAGTTATGGCAGAAAATTATGGAGCAATACAAAATCAAACATCGAAAGTCCACTCCATATCACCAACAGGCCAATGGGAAAGTGGAATCTACCAACAAGGTACTTGAAGAAATATTGACCAAGACTATACATTTTCATAGAAGAGACTAAGCAGAAAGGCTTCCAGATGCACTTTGAGCATCCCACACCACATCGAGAAACACTAATAGACATATTCCTTATGAGGTTTTCTATGGGAAGCAAGTCTTTCTTCAAATTGAATTCCAAATGGATACCTTTAGAAAGACACCAAAGTTGGTGCTCGATCTATCTGAAGCTCGAAAACAAAGATTGGCAAAACTGAATGAGCTAGATGAGATTTGACAAGGTGGCATACAACAAACAAACATAATCCAACAACAAAGAACCAAGTGGCATTAAAAAAATCATGAAAGCCACGAAATTCAACACAGGTGACTTGAATCTTCTTTTTGTTCTAAGTTTAAGGATTTTCAAGGAAAATTTCAAACACATTGGCTTGGTCCCTATGAAATATATATTGTTTTTTATAATGGGGCAGTTAGAATCAAGATTGTTGATGAAGAAAATATTACCTTCCTTGTTAATGGGCATAGGTTAAATCTATATCATAATCCCTTAACAAGAGAAGAATTTGTCAAACATTTGCAAGACAATTATGATTTGAAGTTAGAGAAAAGGGAAGACATTTCTTCCTTATCACTAAAAGAATTGTGATTTATTTTATTCAAAAAAATAATTAGAAATAAATAAATAAAATAATAAAAAGAAAAAAGAAAAAATGGTGAATGAAAAAAAATATATAATAAAAAGTATAAACATGAAAACCAACATTGTTGGAATTCCTATGCAGAAAATCCTAGTTGAAATCCAAGGGATCCTTGGTAGCTTGGATTTTCAAATTTCCCTTTTCTTTTCTCAATTTTTCCTTGTGCCGCCTTCCTTCTTTAAAATTTCAAAAAATTCTTGAGATTCGAATAAAGTATCTGGAAGAATTTTCTTCTCTTTAAAAGAGAATTTTAAGAATTTATCACCATCACCAATAGGGATTCTCAACTTCCAAAAAAAATAGAAAGTTTCAAGAAAATAATGATGAAGTTGTAAAATCTGCAACATTTCATAGCTCATTTCACATTTTGCAACCAATAATAGACCTGCAAGCATTTTCAAACCAAAAAGCATTCATAAGGCATGATGAACCTACAATGAAAAGAAAGGAAGCACATCAGAGGTATTCACGTAGAAGTTAATTTTCATTAAATAAATAAATAGGTTTATTATTTTGTCGAATCTTTATGATACATATTTTGAAATGATTATCGAAATAATGATCTTACTCATAACCTTATTCTATCACTTATTCTCATATCCTAATCCATCGCGTTAAATATATCTTCCAACATATATAGATCATTTAAGATATCTTGAATTCTAATGGTCCTATAAGATCATATATGACAAATCGTGGAAATCATAAAAGGAAGAATTTTATTAAAACTATACCACCACCTACATGATCTATTTCACTCCAAACCCTCCTACCATCAAACCATCTCATTTCCACATTTCTTCATCCATCCCTGTCAAAAGAGGAAGTTCAGGGATATGACTCCTACTTCACAATGGGTGTTATTGTTCGATTTGATCCAAATGGCATGAATTTCCTTAGCACCAACCCAAAAGTTAGAGATCAGTTGCAAAAGGGAAGGTGGCTAAAATTTTTCAAAAAGTTTGATGGTTATGAAGCTCAAGTAACCAAAACATTTACAAAGTGTTTGATGGAGTAGAAGTTGAGATTGGAGATATTACATTAAAAATCAAAGAGTCCCTTGTAGAAGAGGCAACAAAGCTCCCAAGGTATGGCGAGAGATGGTTTAAGAATCAGAGACTTAAGGATGAGCACTAGAAGACTTTTTTACACAACCCAAGCATGGATATTTTGGCTTTCAAGAAAGGGATTATAGTCACAATGCTCAAATCCAAATGGAGAAACCTATTGTTGGTACTTTAGAAATTTCTCACTTGTGAAGATATATTTGGAACCGTGCTCTTTAACCATGCTAAATTGCTAATGCACTTCATTAAAGGGAAAGAATTAAATGCCTTATTATTTGATGTGGAGCTTAAAGAGGATGGATTTTAATATACAGAGGAATTCTAGAAATATTGATAGGGATCTATATCACCCCGGTTAAGTTAAAATACTTTTTGAAGTGCACGTGAAGACTATTAGTTATATTTGGCAATACATTTTAGTAAGGAATCATTTCATAGAAGTTTCAAAAGAAGAGGAGTTACCAAAAACCAAGAAGAGTTGACGTAGGGTTTCCCATAACCCTAACCTTGAGTCTACAGAGAAAGAAGTTGAGGATTTAACAATGGATGAACCAGTAGAGACGGAGGCCCAACACGATGAATAGAAGAATATGCTCTCCTCAGTCAATTTCTGAATAAAGTTAAAAATAAAAACAAAAAGGAAAATTTTAGAACAAAAAGATTCAGTGAAGTTGCATAACAACCAGAGATAATAAATAAAAAAGTGCAAACATAAGGCAATAAAAGAAAATCCATGTCAAAAGCAGTAGAGCCTAAACAAAAAATAAGAAGAATTAAAATGATTTCTAAGTAGTCGTATGGGAAGAAGATTTAAGGACCTCCAGAAACTGTTGACCTTGATAAAGAAGACAATGTTGAGATTGAAGTAATAAAATAACCTCCACCTTATTCAAGTCTAGCAAGAAAGACTCTTAAGATGGACATTACTCAACAATAGGTTTATGACTACTCGGAAAATATAGAACAGAAGGAGAAGAAAAGGTAAATTCTCCTACTGAATGTTTTGAAGGCTCTTCATATGATGATGTTCCTATGACTAGTCTTGAGATTACTACTACTTATAGAATAGAACAAGAATTTATTAATACTTTGAAAAAGGAGTTTTATGGATTAGAAGTATCGAATAGACATATCAAAGAAGATAATGAAGTAGTAAGGTCATAAAATGAAGTTTTGAAGGCTCAAAATGATACTATGATGTTGAGAACGTGTCATTGGAATAAAAGGAACCAAAAACTTAAGGCAAATAATAGTGGTCTTAGATATAAAGTTAAAGGATTACAAGGAAAACTTTTGATGAAAAAACTCGAAGGTCACTTAATGTACAAAGCAAAGGGACATCAAAAAACTTGGATGTTTTGATCCAAGAATTAGAGGTAGTTCAGTAACAGGTCATCTCTCCAATTTTTAAATTTTGAGCATGAGGACATGCAACATTTTTAGCATGGGGGAATGTTGGTTTTTTTAATTGTACTCATTTTGACACCCTATTTCCTTTTCTTTTCACTTATTCTATATATATTTTTGCTGCATTTACAAGTTATAAGGTCATCCAGGTCATCCTCAAGTATAATATAAGGTATCATTCATTCATAACTCGTAGTTTATTAATTCTTTGTGAAATTGATTGAAATATCTCTATGGCCACCGAATTGTACCTTTTTTATAGCTAATTAGAATTTCTGCAGCCAAGTCCATGGTTAGGCAGGTTCACAAGACTTTGAAGTTGAAAAAAAGACATGGATAGATGCCAAATGTCAAGAGTAAGGATATCCACCTATCATGCTTATCTGGAAGATCATGGAGCTCAAGAGCTAGGTTGGTCAAAGTAAAAGTCAACTATGGTTATAAAAGACTATTCTCATGTAGAGTTCGAAGCTAGAGAGTGTCGTCATTAGGCGAGCATGTAATCAAGCAATCAAGGTTCAAGATTTGAAGTTAATGATGTGTTAAATGAGAATCTTCATGATTTTCTCTTCTTGTAACAAATCATGAAGAACGAATCTTCTGTTGTAATCGATAAAACTAAGTGTCGACTGACGAACTTGCCTCTTGGCATTATTTTCTTAGAAACTGTTGGTTTAAAGTAGTATAAAATTTCTTTGATATGAAGTAAAGACAATAAATTTTAAGGTCTATAATTATTATGACTCTTTGAGATTTAATTTCCAATGAATGTAATATTTTGTTCTGCACATATGTGTTGGTGATTAATTCGTCAATCTGAATTCTCCCTTTCTTGCACTCAACAGGAGGCCCCCATGAAGAGTCATAAGCTAGTATAGTTGTTTAATTTAATTTATTTATTATAATTTATTTCAATTTGATTTTCCATAATTAAGATGTTCATGATTTATTCATTCTTTGTTTTCAAATCTATTTTACTCATCATTGTTCTGTCTACATAGTTTCAGTACTCATCATTAAAATCAACTTACCAAAACCTTTCTTTTATGATTTTCCCTATTTGAATTCTTCACTTAATCTCATATTTAAAAGTTAATTTTCATATTGGTTCCAATCACAGTTGCATAGAATAGTAATTTGTCAAGACTTGCATCACTTCTTTTTTAGTTCATTTCAATTTTTCTTTCTAGTTAGATTTCCTTTGCGTTCTTAGAATAGAATTGATTTCAAAATTCTTAGGATAGATTTATTCTCAATCAAAATAGAATAGATTTATCTCGAGTCAAATAGCATAAACTTTCAATTCAACTTAATAGAATAAATTTTAAGTTCTATCAAAGAGAATAATTTTTCAATTCGGTTTAATAGCATAATATTTCATTATGTTCAATAGAATAGATTTCCAATTCTCTCTCTTATATTGGTTTCAATTCATTCTAGCATAGATTGATTTCAAGTTCATTTCGATTTGAACAAGTCTTATAGAAAGAAAATGTGTGTAAACTTGATGGAAGTTAGTCTTGAATAGATTAGAATAGATTAGATTTACAATTTTCATTTGAATTCAATCCCTTTATTAGAAATAAATCTCCTAGAATATATTGTGCACATACACTTCACAAGTACATGAACTTTGGTTTGACAATTTAATGATGTAATTTAACGAATAGTTAAAGTACACAACACATCTCACATACATGATTCATGGTGATTAAGGAATATGATAATGTTCTAGTATTATGATAGTGGCAACCTTATTCCTAGTTGTCCATCTCAACAACCATCATCCATTCTTCTTGGATAAATATTTCATATCACTTATATCACATGCATACAGTTTCCATGAGATATCATCATGATAATTTAAACTAGAATTTTTTTGTCTCGAAATTGTTTCATATAGAAATATGATTTCACTAAGAGTGAGATTTTTCTCATAATGTTTGGCTCTTTATTGTGTTACTACCCAACCTTCATAATGGGCTTACACTTGTTGCCATAATCCAAGGCCATTCCACCATCAATCTAAAATTTCAATCAGGAAAACAATTGTGAGTATTTATGCATCAAACATTTTTATTATAACATATATGACATCCCTGAAATGATCTTAGAATAATCACACACCTAATAATTCAATCATTTTAATATGCATATCACATGGATAAATTGACATTGCCCAGATGGTTAGTGAAAGTGAGTGTGTTGGCAATGATGCCAACAACCATGGGAGAGATGTGTTGGATAATTGGCATTGGCTGATAGTTGGCAATAGTGTTGCCATTGATGTCAACCAGACTAGCATGGATATTGCGTAGGAGAAAATTTTCTTGATGTGTCAATCTCAAGGGGATTCCCATGGTTTTTGCAGTCTCTGATAGAGAATTATCATAGTAGTAGGATGAGGTAAGCAACTAAAATATTGTACTTATGATGGTTAGGGAAACCTGGGCTTTGGAGGAATTTCTGCATCAAGATATTATCTCAAATTCTCTTGGAAATGGCATAGTTGGATATTCCCTCGAAAGAGATTTCTAATAGTATGTTGAAGTCCAAAAATGGCCTCCTAGATCAAAAGTTATTGCTAGTCAAAGTAAGGATCCCCAAAGTCAAAGTTGCAGTACCCGGAAGCCCGGAAGCCTGGAACTTAATTAATAAAAGGCATGGGACAGTCTCGAGCAGGGGTATCAGGATCAATTTCTAGAATCACATAAACTCGAGAGCCAATTGATAGCTAGCATAGGTCGGAACCCCAAAATGATGAGAAGGTCAGAAGCCTAGAAGAATGTATATTTATTAGAAGGTGACGCGGGATAGAATGGAGCCGAGCTAGTAGGAATGACAATTGATGGAACTCGTAATAGAGATTAGCCAAAAGGTTGATAGCCCACAATTTCAATAGAGAGTTGCGCATAGCAGTGTGGCTGATAGTTGGAGGTCTTCGAAGGCCTATAGGTGGAGAGTGGATCAAGCCCAGAACCTTAAAGGAATAAAAGCATAAACAGGAATTGTTAGTAGTGCACACAAGTGGGCAAAGCCCATAAGCCCACAAGCTCGTAAGTTATTAAGTAAGGTTATTAAAAAGAGATATGGGCATCAGGGCATATGGGCTCCAACTCTGCAGCAACATATGTATATGTATGGGACCTAGTAAATGTATAAAGCATTGGCACAACGTTATATTGAAAACAGAGAACTAGGGGTGCAGAATATTATAAAGGAAATTAAGCCCGTGTAGACCAGCAAAGAGTTTAGAACCTAGATGCATAGTCAAGGGTCACAACACCCAGTTCTATGGTGAAGAAAAGGGGAAATACATTAGGGGAAAGGTGCTAAGGCATGCTCCCAAGAGGAAAGTGGGCCACGTTAGAATCTGAGAAGCCCATAAGGTGTATGGAATGCATTTATAAGAAATTATGAGCATGTGGGCATCTAGGCTTGAACGAAGTAGTGGTGTATGTATATGAAAGGGGGCCCAACGAACGTCTATGCAACAGTTTTGCATGTTTTGGTGACAAAGAAAAATGGCACTGCAAGTGTATGGTTCAAGGTATGGATGGGTTGGTAGCTCTTGGGAACTAGTTCCATATTTGGTAGATATGCCAAATTAGCTATTCTCCATAATTGAGTTAGGCAGGCATTCAAAGGATATGAACGGGTTAGTAGCTTTGGATATGAGTCCATCCATACTTGGTGGTTAGGCCAACTTAGCTTTTTTCCATAATTTGTATGTAGACATGGATGGGTCGACAGCTGTTATGTACGCACAGTTTAAATGCATAGATAGGGCTAATGAAGTTAATGGAGAACGTAGATAATTAAGGTTGTTAGGACCATGATTTGCAATGTATTAATGAAGCCTAGTTCAAACAAAATTAGCCATACCAGAGTGTTCCTCATGCCACGAAGAATTCAATAGAAAAGAAGACCAAGTACTAAATATCAAACCAATCTTAGAGAAGCCATGTTGAGGTACATCTTAAGCCTTATGAACCTTAAAGAGTAGAAATGGAGTGGCAGTTTAAGGTTTAAATACTTTATTAGGTAGAATTCAATTTAGTGGTACACCTTGAGTGTGCAGGTAAGACTAATATTTAGCTCTTAGTATTGAAAACTATACACATGACCATTCCCATGTTTAATGCAGTTGCAATGGTCTTGTAATCACATGTAATAGTAGAATGGAGTGTCATGTAGGAGGAATATCTCGAGTAGCATGGATGGCAGAGTAATGGTTGATAGGGACTGCATTGATCATTGTGCAGTAGAGATACAAAAATATGGATTACAGTTGTGCAATGCCGGGTGTGAAACATATTTGAGAGAACTGTGTGGAGATCTTGGTGTGTGAGAACTGCTGAGAGGAGGTGAAGAGTGCCTGAGCTGTAGAGAGAGGATGAGAGTGCCTATGCTTAAGAGAGAGGGCCAAGTGTGTCTAGACTTCTAAGAAGAGGTTGAGAGTACCCGTGCAGAAGAAGAGGGTTAAGAGCAGAGAGCTCTGTATGAAAATGTATGTTCATGTTGCAATGTGGTCAGAGAATGTTGTGTGGGCCAAATAGAGAGAAGAATGCAGATGAGAATAGATCTAAAATGAAGTAGAGAAGGTACCAATTTTACATTGAGCATAGGGTTCCTTAATGAGTGTGGGTTGGATCCTGCAAACCAAGGAGTTGGTACTTCCATCCAGTGGATGTCTGAAGAAATATTGGGGGTTGGTTCCTCTTGCAAGTTGGTGCTTGCATAAATCCAAGGAGTTGCAAGTTTGTGCTTGCAATGAGTCCATGAAGTTGGTGCTTTGGGTAAGTTGATCAGGTGTCTGTAGATGAAGGGAGTTGGTACGTCCTGCTAGTGGGTGCTAGAAAATAATTAAAGGGAGTTTGTGCTTCCTGTGAGTGGTGGATCACAAAAAATTTGATGTAATAGAGTATGAGCTCATTTTTACATCACATAACAAACAGGCTTTGGTGGATTTTCTCTCGGAATGGTTTCCATGTTAAACCTTTTTGTCTCATGTGTTTCTTTCCCATGATCTATGTGCTTATGTTGATTCATATGGTTATTGTTATGATTTGGTAATGGTTTCTCACATAATAGAAGAGATATATCGGCATAAAAGTTTAAATTAGCCCTAATACCAATTCACCCTCCAACCTTCTCAGTATTAACATTGTTTCCAACAATTGGTATCAAAGTCAAGTTTCTTTAGGAACAACTTAAATGCTAGAAGGTAGATCAAAGGGAAATAATGGCTAATCAAGTTTGGCTAACACCAGAGGGAGTTCCATACTTGAATGGATTAGACTATGAGCTTTGGAGGATAAGAATGGAAGCCTATATAATGACTTTGGATGTTGATGTATGGTTCTCCCTATTGAATGGAAAAAAGAGTGAGAATAATGTACAAGCCAAGAGGATTATCATGAAAGGACTATCAAAGCCATATGTTGATAAAGACATTGTGAGTCAACAAAGGAAATGTTGGACAAGTTTCAATGTCTGTGTGGAGAAGATAGTCATGTGACTGAAGAAGGTCAAATAAACTTGCTTCTCAAGTAGTGAACTAGAACATGTGGCTATTGGTGATAAGAATAAAATGCAAAAGAAGAACAAGGCCCCCAGAATAGAGATGTTGAGAATATTGAAGATATTCTTCTTAATGCACTAATTTATTCTCATCAATATCAAGTTGATGATGGTGAAGAATTAGAAGAAATGTCATGTTACTCGAGAGGTATGCTATTTCTATGTGATAATTGTAAAAATATAGGTCATTTATCTTCCAGATGTTCATGTGAAGGTTCTGAAGATAGAAACACATATAATAGTGGTGTATATAGACCTACTTTTGTAGCAATAGAAAATGAGGAACCCTTTGAAGAACAGAGATAACAAGTTTGCTCATCCATAGCAGAAAATAAGGGCATCCCTATTAGTGATGAAGATGGAATACTCCTTAGACCCGTGGAATATTCCATAAACAAGGAGAGAAACTTAGAACTTTGTGGTAGTTCGGCTAGCACCTATGATAGAAAATAAAAGTATCTAGACGAAAGGATCTATTTCAAAAAGAAGTTGATCTCTACTCTAAAGGAGATAAAGGAGCTATCATAATAAAATCTCAAGCAAAACGAGCAGTTGGATGAGTATGAGCTTGAGAATGAGAAGTTGAGCAAATAAATAGTTGATCTTAATGCTTAACAAGAATAGGCTAGTAGATTGAATGGGATGTTAACCAATCAATTGAATGAAAGAGAATCCCTTTGTGAGAGACTACAAGATGAAGTTGTCTAATTGAGGAATGATCTAAAAAGGTGTTAACCGTTTTGGACCCGCCAACATCAGGGGATCTCCCCTGCATGAAGTCCCAGCTAGACCTCACATTGTTTGGTGTAGGAGTCCCATCAGGTACAATGCCTCAGTTTCCATTATCTTAAAGATTTTCCTCAACTCTTACTTATCAGCACAGGAGAGTGGTCTGCTTTGTCTTCCGAGAAGTGAGGTTCACATGCCTGGTGAGTGTAAGTGTCACTTGTGTCAATGGTTCTTTCACCGTAGAGGGAGAGGGTGGGAGTGAGTCCCAATTCGGTTGGGAGAAGTCCCAACTCTGATAGGAACACACAACACAACAGGACATGCACAAATTTCGGTAGAACAGTCCACACAAATGCAGTAGTCA
This sequence comes from Pinus taeda, assembly GCA_000404065.3. NCBI lineage: Eukaryota > Viridiplantae > Streptophyta > Pinopsida > Pinales > Pinaceae > Pinus > Pinus taeda. Next base: position 22,035 of record APFE031699350.1, on the reverse strand, counting down.
CAACACACAAGGGAAGATAACACATATAACACTCAAGAGATTAGTCCGCGCAAGTACAATGGTTGTTATAGTAAGTTCCATGTGAAAGGCATGTCTGAGTTCCAGGAGATTAGTCTACATGGGTGAGACAATGTTAAAAACATATACAACACATTTTCATTAACATATGTGTATTACAACAAGTGAATTAGTTCAAGTGTTAAACAAATGTTCAAGAAACATGCATTACAATTGTTAAAGATTAGTCTTACAACAGATACAATACATGTGTGAAAATGTGCTAGCCTATTAACAGGCTTTTGAATTAAGCAAAAGTTCCAAGACATATCATTACACCATACATCACTAACCCCGTGTGAGGGGCGTTGGAGTCACTGGTTACTCCTCAAAGAAAAGATAACAGACTTTCTTGGCTATGTGGGAGGAGCTAAGGTGAAAAATTCCTTTGCATGTAAAATGAGGGGGTATTTATAGCCAAGGGTGAAACTGACCCTTATGGCTATTTGACTACCCTCACGACTATTTGACTTCCATGAATTTTCGAATTTACATGACTCCTTATACAACAAGTGGGTCTCTTGGGCTTCCATGTTACATTACATTGATTTGACAACATGGCCCACAGTGGAGATGTGGACAACATGACTTATGACATGACTCGACATGAATGTGTTGGTACATTCGTGCTGCTACTGGAGTGCATGTCGAGCTACAATGCTACTGGTGATGGATGTCTCCATGGTGTGTTACAGATTCACCTCTGCATGGCAAGGTGTGTCGAGTCTTCGATGTTCGTTGGATCTCTTGATGTTTCTTTGGCACATTGCTTCTTACTTGTATGTTGGAAGGCTTGAAAGGCTCGTCTATTCACGAAAGGTGCATGTTCCTTCATTCGTCCGTCTGTGAGCACATCTTGCATGTCTACTCATTCGTCCATCCGCGAAAACATCTTTTCATGATCATCTGTTCGCAATAACATCTCTTCGCATGCATCATTCATTTATCTGTTGGTGAACCTTTCCTTCTGCATGTGCTCCCTTTCTTCATCCCATTCGTCGTCACGCCATGTTTGTTGGTGTACCTATACCTGCACTCACTCATGACGAGATGACATCAAATCCAAAAACCTCCTAGTCTACCATGACACATGATCATTTTGGATGTAGATGGTCAGGAGAGGGAGCAAGGTTGCAAGGTGGGATGGTGGCTCTGGGCACTACTGGTGAAAACTACACAAGAGTGATTTGGTGATGAATTTGGGAAATCTAAGTCGAGAGTGACATTCTGCGAGGTCTGGATCGGCTGGAAGGCAAAACTGCGCCAATTTTGGGAGGAACAATCTAGGCTGCAGGAAGGCATGGCAGACAAACTATGCACAGTTTCTAAAATGAGTGGGTAGCGGGGGCTAGATAGCAAAATTTAAGCAACTTCTTGGAGGAACAGGCCAGGCTACAAGGAGGATTGGCAGTCAGGGTTTGTGAAATTTTCCAAGGGAACAAGTCGAGAGCTTGGTAGCCGAAAATACACAATTCCTAGAGGGAACTGGTACCTAGCTGCTGGGTCACTAGTAGCAGAAACTACGCAATTCCTGAGGGGAACTGGCAGTCAGCTGCAAGGAGCTTGGCAGCAGAAACTGCGTAATTCCTGGAGGGAACTGGAAATTTTTTGCTGGGAGTTGTTGGAAAGAAAAATTGCAGTAAGGCTAGGAGGCCAACCTGCTGATCATATCTGCACAATTTTTGAGTTGAGCGGACTGTTGGGCAGCAGAGGGCCTACCCATGAAAACTATGCAATTTTTTGGATGAGCAATCGGTGGACTGTCAGGAGGACTGGCTAGAAAAATTGCGCAATTTTCTAAGGGAGACAGGGACAGGCACTAGGTGTTTATCTGGCTTATCTACGCAATTTTCCTAGCCAACAAAGTGGTCAAGGTCTGCAGTCTCTACGCAACTTTTGAGGGGAATGAGTCCCAGGGTGACTGCCAGTTCAAATCCTTTATTTGACTAGCTTGAAGGCTGATTGATTTCATGCAGGCAGCGTAGCTTGAAATGATTGTCTTAGTGTTTCTGTGTTGTTCAAGGTGTTAGTCGATGAATTCGATGGCGGGGTGATGGTCTGGCTGTTAGAGAGGAGTTCGGTCATCGAAATGTTAGCAAAATGACTGTGTGTGAATGAGTGAAAGATGCACATGTGATCTTGCAAACACACACCAACATGACTTGACGACGAGATGACCCAAAATATCCAAACACACATGCTCAACAAGACTAACTGACAGTGTGAGCGACAAGCGTGACACTTGTGATTGATCGTTGGTCCACCATGATGATGCTTGCGCAACAGTGAATTTGACTCCATGTGTGTGTGCAACAGATGCTTTCACAGCAAACACAACAAGTACACATGAAGCAAAGACTTTGAGTATAGAAAAAACATGGTCGCAAGCATGACTTTGACATCAACATGCAAACTTGGGTGAAATGATCAAGCAAGGTGGGTGTGAAGACTCACACGAGCTCATGGAGTGAACTCGAGTGTGCACAGCCATCAAGTGAAACTCTCAAGGGAGGCTCTGGAATTGGGTGCAAGGCAAAATTTTGGAGGGTGGTTGTAGCCGCTACAACACTTGGTGACACTCATAGAACTCCAGCTTCTCTTCTTTGGTTCATTGATAGCACAAGTCCTTGGTATTTTAGGGAGTATTGAATCATTATGCAGGTTACTCTAGTTTCCCCACATACCCCATGGACATACGTGGTTCACCTTTTACCAACTCAGTCAAACACAATCAAAAGTTCAACTTGATCACAGTGTTTCGAATTTGAGAAGGGTAGTTTGGGTCGCAAGTTGAAGGTTTTCAGAGTACAAGTTTTCATTTCTGGTGTTGCTCCACTACTAGCAAACTTGGACAGCACCCTAATGGAATCATGCAAGAACACACGCATTGCTCCACTTCCAGCGAGCTTGGTCAATACCCCGGTGGAGTTGCATGCTTCACCTCTTTGTGCAAGAAGCCTTTCTCTTCTTTCGCCTTTGTATTTTTTAAAGAGGACTGTGCATAGGCATTTATTTAATTTTAGGGTGGAAGACGAGTCCCAACTTATTGAGAGTAGAAGAGGTTGTTCCTTCAAAGAAGCATGTAATACCTTTGACATAGGTTTTCTCATTTAGATTTTCCCCTTCTCCGTTTCTACTAGTTGGATGAGGTTGAACACACAGAGCAGAAAGCTAAGTACAAGCATGAGGCTTCCTAGTGTGGACACAGGTTCATGGTTAGACCAAAACTTCCCTTGCAGATAGCTCATATTTCCCATCAAGACTTCATCGGCTGAAGGTTATAACCAAGCACAAAGAATATGGATACAAGACTGGCCAAGTGTTGTAGTGTCACAAGTCTCTTCAAATCTCAGCCACATAATCTATTCAAAATCTAGAACGTAGTAGTTGGCAACACTTATTTCCATAAACAAAAATAGAAAGGTATTAAGCAAACCAAACAAACGAAAACAAAAATAATAAGCAATGCAAGAAAATTGAAAACAACAACAAGCAAGCAAATAATCATGCAAACCAAAAAGCAAAGACAAGAAAAAAAGAAAACACTACTCCTACTCCTACATTAAATGATCAGGGTTATGTGAAATGAAATTTCCAATGAAGCCACCGTAGGCATACCTAACCTGCAGTCACAAAGATACAAGCAATTAAAATAGATAAAAGATAGTGTGCAACAAAAAATGAAAAAAATTGCAAAACTTGCACACAAGAGAGAAGGCCTTGCCTGTGGGCGGAAGAATGTGTCACAACCACCCAACACACATGCTTACCTCTTCTGTGACTACCATGTTTCAATAAACCTCGGAGGCCTCTCATGAGTGTGTGTTGTGTGGAACCAAGTTTCTTAGCAAGTGCGAGGAAGGACTGAACCTTGTTACCTATAACACGACTTGCCAAGTAAGATTGTTCTAGCCATTCAGTGATTGGATACAAAATTTGTGATGGGTGTTATGAAAGATTCATGATCTTTGAGAAGATGGATTCCTAATTCGAGAGAGGGGATCATGATGGGAATCTGATACAGGTATATTGATCTTTTTATTATCATCAATCATGTCAAGACAGTGAGGGCCTGCTATAGCCGTTAGTGCAGGCCGAAGTGCCTCACTTGCTTGACAAAATTCTAAGAAGAAATATGTTACATGGTGAAGATCATAGTGCACGAAGTGACTGTCATTGGATGTATTGTTGGGAAAATGATAAACTGCATGACAGCCACCCAAGATAGAAGAGAAATCAGACCAGTCAATTGAGATGTTGGATTGCTAGTTTGACATGATCAAAGAAACCTTTTGAACAATTGTGCGAACACTCTGAATGAGGGAACCAAGTTCATTGTGCACTAGGCATGATAGAACACCTACCTGCAACTGGTGAAAAGGTGCACAAGCATCATGGTCTTCACAAAAATTTAGAAAGGATTCCAGCACTATGAATGTGTGAAACCGGTTGGGATGTGGAAAAATGAGAGTAACTTTATTCACACGATAGGTTGTGCGCTCATCATCACACAGAGAGATTGATGGTGTGATGAGTGGGCAGATTTGACATGAAAAACTTGAAAAAAGACCAAGGAGCTGATTACGAGAGAGAACATATGATAAGTGTGATTCTGGATAGAGATAGTCTTTGAGATGATCAACTTCACTATCCCATGCTTGGATGAGGAATGGACAATCCCAACCCGAATTGGATGTAATATATGTGCATGAAGATGGCCATGTTGTAATGGACACATGGATTCGATCGTTAGTGAAAATCTGAAATTTTGAAATATCATACCCCATATAGTAAATATTCTTTACACAGGGATCCACGTCGAGTGCAACCATGAAGATAGATGGATTGTGCATGAGAAATTAGATCTGATTTGGTTTGACAGGCTTACTAGAGTTGCGAGGTCCTGACATAACCATCAATGGACGTTAAAGTGCCTCGACTCCCTGACACGTCACAGAACTTTCCAGAATTGAAAAATTGCATTTTGGGATGTGAACCAAATCATGCATGGCTTCAGGATGGTTGTTGTTACTAATTTCAAAACTTCTCTTAGGATGAAAACAATCTCTCTCATAAGCTTCATCAAAATTTTCAGCAAGCTGACTTGATGAGTTGTCTTCATAAAACACACAAGATGATGACGAGTGGGAAGAGTCCTATGTGTTGATACTATTTTCATCATGGAAAACCTCATTGCCTTGTGTTGATCGAGGAGATAACTCAGAAGATGAAGAGGCAAGAGAATGCAGAGTGTCTCTGATGCATGTTGATGCACTGTGAATGATAGGACACGCAGGAAAGTGAGGTGCAAAGGAAGCTTCGATATGGATTTCTTTTCTAACTGATGTGCATTCCAGATATGAGTTAGAGTGTACATGATATGACAATATATCATATGATGTGCTTGGGCATTCAACACAAAATACGGAAGCATGGGAGTGATGATAGCCCAAGACTGGAGGTTGATCGAAGGAATTGATTGTGCATGATGTTTCACCAAGATTCCCAAATTGAGGATTGATCAAGAATGGAAGCTCAATGTCTTGAGAGGAATTTATTGTGTCTTCACTGTCCTGCTCCTCCGCTTGTATGATGAGACTGCCTTTCACATGACTAGAACTTGAGCCAGCAACTCTAGAATCAAGAGAGTGCACATAGCTAGCTTATGAAGTAGATCTCTCAAGCGAGTCATGGTGCAAGGAGTCATGGCTTGTAGATGATGGAGGATGGTATAGATGTAGATCAAACTCAAGACTTGGGTTAGGAACTGTGATGTCCTTTTGTGGAATGGGTGGATGAGTTTTCACCATAGGCTTTCCTAAACATTCTGGAATTTCCTCCATTGGGGTGGGAGACAGCTGAGTAGATGGATTGGGAACATGCTACGCAGATTTCTCAGCTTTCTAATCGCTGCGAGGGGGTACCCGCTGCACAAATTTCTTAGTTTTGTAGTTGTTGCAGGGGGGCACCCTCCTTGAGACATGAGGTGTCTCGTGATCCGCAAGAGTTGAGGAAGAAGATAAATTAGGAAGGTCACCGTTTTGGGAGACATGAAGCAAGTGTTTCATCTCTTGGCTCATGAAGTCAAGGTCCACAAACTACTCAGGAATTTCATGACATAGGTGAAGGAAACAGATAGCAAAGTCCTCAACTGATTCACCAGGCTTCGTTCTTAAATGATAGATTCTTTCATAGACATCTTGGTGGTCACACTCATCGAAGGCTTGATGGAGCTCCTTGAGAAAAGTGAGAAGGGAATGGATGAATGCAAGTGGCAAGGTATGACACCACCGATTATCATGACCTTCAAGAGTGAGGAAGAAGAGTATGCAAACAAGCTCATCACTATTGATTCATGAGATTCACAGAAATGAAGAAAATCAGAAATGTGCTTGGTTACGAATGTTCTGTCCTCACTGTCAAACTTTAACAAGGACAAGTGATCGAGAAGCTCATTGGGGATTGATAATTGATTAAGGGAGAAATGAGAGAAATACCCAAGGAGCACGAATTGTGTATTATTCATTGGGTAATAGATTCAACCCAGATGTACTCGCTCAGCTTGTCATCTGGCCCTCCTTCTAGTGTCGAAATGTTGACGGTGCTGGACCTGCCAACATCAAGGGATCTCCCCAGTATGAAGTCCCAAATAGACCTCACACCATTTGGTGTAGGAGTCCCATCCAATACAATGGCCCAGTTTCCATTATCTTAAATATTTGCCTCAACTCTTACTTGTCAGCACAGGAGAGTGGTCTGCCTTATCTTCTGAGAAGTGAGGTTCGTGTGCTTAGTGAGTCTAAGTGTCACTTGTGTCAATGGTTGTTTCACCATAGAGGGAGAGGGTGGGAGTGAGTCCCAAGTCGGTTGGGAGAAGTCCCAACTCTGCTAGGAACACACAACACAATAGGACATGCGTAGTTTCCGCTAGTCACAACACACAAGGGAAGTTAATACATATAAGACTCAGTGGATTAGTCCATGTTAGTACAATAGTTGTTATAGAAATTTCCATGTGAAAGGTATGTCTGATGTCCGAGAGAGTAGTCTACACAGGTAAGAATGTTAACAACATATACCACACATTTTCATTAACATATGTGTCTTACAACAAGTGAATTAGTTCAAGTGTTTAAAATGAGTTCAAGCAACATGCATTACAAGTATTAAAGATTAGTCTTACAATAGATACAATACGTGTGAAAACGTGTTGGCCTATTAGCAAGATTGTGAATTAAGCGAAAGTTCCAAGACACATCATTACACCATACATCACTAACCCATGTGAGGGGCGTTGGAGCCACTGCTTATTCCTCAAAGAAAAGTAACAGACTCCCTTGGCCATGTGGGAGGAGCTGAGGTGAAAAACTCCTTTGCATCTACAAATGAGTAAGTATTTATAGCCAAGGGTGAAACTGACCCTTGTGGTTGTTCGACTGCCCTCATGATTGTTCGACTTCCATGACTTTTCAACTTTACATGACTCCTTGTACAAAAAGTGGGTCTCTTGGACTTCCAAGTTACATTACATTGATTTGACAACATGGCCCACAGTGGAGATGTGGATGACATGACTTGACATTAGAGTGATGATACATTCATGCTGCTACTGGAGTGCATGTTGAGCTGCAGTGCTGCTGGGTGATGGATGTCTTCATGGTGTGTTACAGTTTCACCTCCACATGGCAAGCTGCACGGAGTCTTCAATGTATTGGATCACTTGATGTTTCTTTGGCACATTGCTCCTTCCTTGTATGTTGGAAGGCTTTACAAGATCATCTGTTCATGAAAGTTGCATGTTCGTTCGTTCGTCCATCCATAAGCACATCTTGCATGTCTGCTCATTCGTCCGTCCATAAGCACATCTTGCATGTCTACTCGTTCGTCCATCCACAAACACATCTTTGCATGATCATCTATTCACAACCACATCTCTTCGCATGCATCGTTTGTTTGTCCATTGGTGAACCTGTCCTTCTGCATGTGCTCCCTTTGTTCATCCCATTCATCGTCACACCATGTTTGTTGGTGTACTTGTACTTGCATTCAGTCATGACAAGACGACATCAATTCCAAAAACCTCCTATTCTACTATGACACATGATCATTTTGGATGCAGGTGACTGGGAGAGGATGCAAGGTTGCGAGGCAGGATGATGGCTCTAGGCACTACTGATGAAACTGCGGAAGAGTCACTGGGTGATGAATATGGGGAATCTGAGTCAATAGTGACTATCCGCAAGATCTGGCTTGGCTAAAAGGAAAAACTGTGCAACTTTTGGGAGGAACAATTCGGGTTGCAGGAAGGCAGGGCAAACAAAATCTAGACATTTTCCAAAATGAGTGAGCAATAGGGGCTAGATAGAAAAAATTGTGCAATTTATTGGAGGAACAGGCTGGACAATAGGGAGGATTTGCACAATTTTCCAGGGGAATAGGCAAGGAGCTTGGCAGCCAAAACTGCACAATTCCTGGAGGGAACTAGCAACTAGCTACGACATCACTAGTAGCAGAAACTATGCAATTCCTGATGGGAAATGGTAGTCAACTACAGAGAGCTTGGCAGCAGAAACTGCGTCATTCCTAGAGGGAACTGGAAGTCTGCTGCTGGGAGCTGTTGGCAAGAGAAACTACACTGAAGCTAGGAGGCCAGCCAACTGATCATATTTGCATAGTTTTTGAGCCAAGTGGACTCTTGGGCAACAGAGGGCCTACTGGACTCTTGGGCAGCAGAGGGCCTACTCATGAAGACTACACAGTTTTCTGGATGAGCAGTCAGTCGACTGTCGAGAGGACTGGCTAGAAAAACTGTGCAATTTTCTGAGGGAGACAGGGATGGGCACTAAGTGTCTATCCATCCTATCTGTACAATTTTTCTAGCCAGCAGAGTGGGAAAGGTCTGCAACCTTTGTGCAATTTTTTAGGGGATTGAGTCCCAAGGTGACTGTCGAGTCAAATCCTTTGTTTGACCAGCTTGAAGAATGATTGATTTCTTGTGGGCAGTGCAGCTTGAAATTATTTGCTTGGTGCTTCTGCGTTGTTCTGGGTGGTAGTAGATTGAGTCGATGGTGGGGTTATGATCCGGCTAATAAAGGGGATTCTAGCTGTCGAAACATAAAAAAAATGATTGTGTGTGAATGAGTGAAAGATGCACATGTGATCTTACAAACACACACCAACATGACTTGATGACGAGATGACCCAAACCATCCAAACACACATGCTCAACATGACTAACAGATGGTGTGAGCAACAAGCACAACACTTGTGATTGATCATTGGTCCACCATGATGACACTTGCGTGACCGTGAATTTGGCTCCATGTGTGAGTGCGACAGATGCTTTCATAGCGAACACAACCGGTACACATGAAGCAAAGACTTTGAGTATAGCCCGAACATGGTCGCAAGCATGAATTTGACATCAACATGAAAAATTGGGTGAAATGATCAAGCAAGGTGGGTGTGAAGACTCACGCGAGCTCATAGAGTGAACTCAAGTGTCCATAGCCATCAAGTGAAACTCTCAAGGGAGGCTCCGAAACTGGGTGCAGGCAAAAATTGTGGAGGGTGGCTGTAGCCGCTACAACAAAAGGGTAAACAAAGAGCTATCTCAACATTAGAATATTGAGGGAAGCATAAAGGCTTTGGATCAAATGCTTTTTAAGTAGAGCCCCTCTCATGAAGGATGGTTTGGGTTTTAGAGAAGAACCAAGCCCCAAGAAAGACAAGGTTGAAGGGTCAACCACCCATGCAAGGATAGTTGAAAATTCCAACAACAACAAAGGAAAATGAGTTGTTGGACAACAACAGCAGGAGAAGAAAAGGAAGTAGCATAATGCTAATAAGAAAAAACAAGGAGAGAAGCATAAGATATCAAAGCAACAATAAGAAAGAATTCAAGGCAGTAATGCAAACTACCATGGAAGGCACATGAAGAACCAGCGTAGGTCCTTTCCCCTTCAAGGACAAAGCCCTCAAGGAAAAGGTATCTTGCAATAATTTTTGGCATAAAGCCATAAACTGTAAATAGAATTCAAGAAAGAAAAGTGTGATGAGGGAGAGTGACCCAAGAAGGCATAATATGCCCAGGGAAAATCATGTTGGTAGCAGTAGTGGGTTTGACCAGAATGTTGCCAAATACAACAATCCTTTTGTCCCATTCCTAAGCCATATAAAATGTTACAATTGTGACAATTTTAGGCACAAGACATCATAATGTAGATATGAGAAGTCAAAGCCTGTTTTTTGGCATATGCATGAAAATATGATTACTCGGGATTTTAAGAAAAAGAGGAAAAATAAAGTAAAAGAAGTCGAGTACATCTTCAACACTCTATGTTAAATAAGAAAGTTGAAAAGAGGAGAAATAAATAAGAAGAAATATCCTCTTACCTGTGTAGCAAACCCTTGTGAAAGACAGAAGGACAACAAGAAGATTCAAGTGAATAAAGATGAGTACCCTCTACCCATGCGTAGCCAATAAAATTACCAAACATGGACAAAGAAGAAGCTAGAAGGTAATGCCTCGATCAAGATTTGGCCATTGAAGGTCTAGAAGAAGAAAGAAGGAATTCTACGCAAGGGGAGTAGATCCTTTGTTTCTCTTCATTGAAGGAAGACAATGACCTCAAGGGAGGCCAAATAAGTTAGATGCAAGAATAATAAAGAATAATCAGAGAGATGCATCTAAATGCTGGAAGTATGACTAAATTCCCCACGTTGATTACTTTGATAAAAAAATGTATTTCATATGTATCAACATTGCAAGAGAGAGGAGAATTCAATGAGCTTGGTGATGAGGGGGAGTTCCCAACATGTTATGTTGTGAGAAGAAGATGAGCTACAACATAAGAATGGAATGAAAATAGGCTCATAGTTGAGTCAGGTCCACAGGATCAGTCCCCACACAGAAGCAAGGAAGCAGATGCAGAAGATCAAAGAGCACTTTCTCAGGGGGAGATGCTATAGTAAATAATGGTAGGCAACAATTTTCAGCCTCAGGAAGAAATATTCCTGAGTAAATGAAAGTTTTGTACCTTGGGTGAAATACCATTATTTCATTTAAGATCATGACTTTGATTATTCCTATCAGTCTTTTGTTCATGAAACACAATTGGTACAATCTCTAAATGTCCCTTGGATTTCAATTGGTATCACTATGTGAATTGTCGTCTAGGTTCATATGGAGCAACCTCTTTTTGTGTGTAAATGAAAATTTCTTTTTGAGAAGGATATATAAGAGTTTGCCTGGTACAATATCCAGTTTGTATCAATTTATTGGTGCAATTAGTATTTTTTGAGCAATCATCCATATCTTTAAGAGGATGATATCAAGGCGAGAAGAGTTGGTTGATTGGGATGCTTAAGTGAAATTATCACAATCTTAGTAGTAACAGTAGTGGCGAAGAGTAAGCCTAAAATGCATCACTAATGGATGGTATTTGCAGCAGGAGCAATATCATTTGCAGTTTTTAATTGCTATCAGTTTATTTTAATTAATACAAATGATTCTTTGGAAGAGAGAGTATTCAGGCAACAACCTAAGTCATTCATAACTAGAAAAATTCAAAATAGAGTTAGTATATGTTCAGGGAGAACATATCACATATGGCTAGTTCCTAGAGTAGAAACAACTACAAGAAGACATAAAGACATGTATTACTAATGCCTTATTCTTACAAATGATGTTTTTAACTGAGCTTGGATGACAAAATTTAAGTGCCCCATCAAGAAGATATCAACCATTGAAGAGAATAAATCTACAAAGAACAATGCACATCATCAGCCAGACTGTCTATCATTGATAGTCATTGCTTGCAAGGGGGGAAATAAGCAGCTTGTAGCCCTTTGCCACTAATGTCAAAGGGGGAGAGAAACTTATTGCGGAGGAAGTTGTGATGGCCCAAGAAGAGGAGAGAAATCCATTGGTGGTTCATGCAAGGATAAGTGTTGAAGTAGCATGAGGATTTCCCATCAATTTGAAGAATTGATGAGGTATTTCCATCAATGCCAAAGGGGGGTACTGCTTGACATATTGACATTACTCGGATGGATAGTGGTAGTGATTTTTTTGGCATTGGTGTCAATCGCCATGGGAGAGATGTGTTGGATAATTGGCATTGTCTAAGATTTGGCAAGAGTGTTGCCATTGATGTCAACCAAACTAGCATGGAAGTTGGGTGGAAACAAATGTGCTTGATGTGTTAAGATCAGGGTCAGTCCCATGGTTGTTTTAGTCTCTGGTAGAGAACCATCATAGTAGCAGGATGAGGTAAGAAGCTAAAATATTGTACCTATAATGGTTAGGGAAATTTAGGCTTTGGATAAAATTATGCATCAAGATATTAGCTCAAATGGTCTTGGAAATGACATAGTTGGAAAGTCCTTGGAAAGAGATTTCCAATATTATATTGAAGTCCAAAAATGGCTTCTTGGATCAAAAGTTATTTCCAATCAAAGTAAGGATCCCCAAAGTCAAATTTGTAGTACTTGAAGCCCGAAACTTAATTAATAAAGGACATGGGACAATATTAAGTCTGGGTAGAAGGAATAGTGCCTGAAGCCTAAAATCCCAAGAGCAAATTGACATCTAGTAGAGGTTGAAACCTCGGAAGGCCTGGAAGCTCAGAAGCTTGGAAGCCCGTAACTTTATTAAAAGATAACATGTGATAGCATGGAGTTGGGCTAGTAGGAACAACAACTGAAGAACTATCAATCGATGAAACCCATAATAGAGTTTTCTCGAAAGTTTGATAGCTCAGAAGAAATTTAAATATAGATTCAGGAATAACAGTGGGGAAAATAGGTGGAGGTCTTCGGAGGCCTATAGGTGGAGAGATGGCCAAGCCCAGAACCTTAAAGGAAGAGGAGCATAAGTAGGTATTGTTTGTGGTGCACACAGCTGGGCTAAGCCGAGAAGCCCACAAACCCATAAGTTCTTAGGGAAGGTTATTAAAAAGAGATATAGGCACTAGGGCATCTGAGATCCAACTCTGCAGTGACATATGTATATGTATGGGGCTCAGTGAATGTCTAAAGTGTCGACACAAGGTTATATTGACAACAAAGAACTATGGGCATGAAATATTATAAAGGGAAATAATCCCTTGCAAGACAACAAAGAAGTTAGTGCCTAGATGCATAGCCAAAGGTCACAACACCCTATTCTATGGCGAAGAAAAGGGGAAATATGCTATGGGAAAAGTGCTAAGGCATGCCGCAAAGAGGAAAGTGGGCTAGGTTGGAAGCCTGCAATCCCATAAGGTGTGTGCAATACATTTATAATAAGTTATGAGCATGCAATCATCTAAGCTCAAACTAAGCAATGATGTATGTATATGAAGGAGGACCCAATGAATGTCTATGTAGAATTTTTGCGTGTTTTAGTGACCATAGACCTTTGGGACAATAACAAAGAAAAATGGCACCATGAGCGTATGGTTCAAGATATGGATGAGTTGGTAGCTCTTGGGCACTATGTGCCATATTTGGTAGATATGCCAAATTGGTTATTTGTCATAACCAAGTAAGGCATTCATTCAAAGGATATGAATGAGTTGACATCTCTAGAGATGAGTCCATCCATATTTGGTCGTTACACCAACTTAGATATTTTCCATAAGTTGTATGTAAGCATGAATGGGGTGGAAGCTGCTATGTACACACAATTTAAATGCGCAGACATGGCTAATGAAGTTAATGGTGACCGTAGAGAATGAAGGTTGCTAGGACCATGATTTGCAATGTATTAATGGATCCTAGTTCAGAAAAGGTACCCATACCAGAGTGTTACTCACGCCACAATGAATTCAATAGAAAACAAGATCAGATACTGAATATCAGACCAAGCTTAGAGAAGCCATGTTGAAGTATATGTTGAGCCCTATGAACCTTAAAGATAAGTAATGGAGTGCCAGTTTGAGGTTTTAAGACTTTATTAGGTAGAATTCAATTTAGTGGTACTCCTTGAGTGTGCAGGTAAGATTGAGATTTGACTCTCTGTATGTCGAAATGTACAAGTATCCATTCACATGTTTAATGCAATTACAATGGCCATGTAATTAGATGCAACAATAAAATGGAGTGTCATGCAAGAGTAAGCTCTTAGGCATCATGGATGGTAGAGTAAGGGCTAATAGGGAATACATTGATCATTATGAAATAGAGAAAAAAAACCACGGATTGCAGTTGTGCAATGTGGGGAGTGAAGCATAGTTGAGAGAAATGTGTGGATAACTTGGTGTGTGAGTGTTGCTGAGAAGAGTCCAAGAGTGCCTGAGCTGTAGAGAGGCTAAGAGTTCCTATGTTGAAGATAGAGGGCCAAGTGTTCATGGAATGATAAGAAGAGGTCGAGAGCTCCTGCACAGAAGAAGAGGGATGAGATTAGAGAGCTACGTATGAGAATGTATGTTGTTGTAGTGTGGCCATAGAGCGTTGCATGACTCTAATACAGAGAAGTCTGCAAAGGAGAACAAAGCTGAAATTAGGAAAATATGTTTTCATTTATAGCGTGCAAAGGGTTCCTTATTGAGTGTGGGTTGGAGCCTGCAAACCAAGGAGTTGGTGCTTCCATCTAGTTGATGTCTGAAGAAATCTTGGGGTTTGGTGCCTTTTGTAAGTTTGTTCTTGCATAACTCCAAGGAATTGTAAGTTGGCGATTGCAATGAATCCATGAAGTTGGTGCTTCTAGTAAGTTGATCACATGTCTGCAGATGAAGCAAGTTGATGATTCCTTCTATTGGGTGTTGAAAAACAATAAAAGGGAGTTGGTGTTTCTTGTGAGTGGTGGCTCACAAACAATTTGATCTAATAGAGGAGGAGCTCATTTTTACATCAAATAATCAACAAGATTTGGTGGTTTTTCTCCAAGAATGGTTTCCATGTTAAACCTCTGTGTCTCATGTGTTTGTTGTTCATGATGTGTGTGCTTGTGTTGACTCATATGGATGTTGTTATGATTTGTTAATGGTTGCTCACATAATATATGTCAAGTTTTAATGTGAAGAGATAAATTGGCATAAAAGTTTAAATTAGCATTAATATTGATTCACCCCCTAGTATCAACATTGTTTCCAACAACATAAGTTGAAATGAAATTATCATCGCATTATATATTTACATCACAATCCTTCTAAGCATTTCATAATGCAATCAAAATTTTATTTAGAAACCTAAAGGGACAAAACTGAAAGTTACCCAATCACTCTCTTCACTAAGATACGCATCTCATAATCCATGAGTAATTAGTTTCCTCTTTGTTTGCGGGGTAGGAGATCCACCTTACCCAATTTTCAATACTACACAATTCCTTAAGTTATTGGAAATTGCTTCCTTAAATGACATACAGTCCCACAAATGCTTGTGTCATACCAATGTGCATCCTCTTAATGCATATAGCTTACATATCACAAACAGTTTAGGCTTCTTTTCAAAATCAAGATTTCCTAACTTTGTAATACCCTCCTAGGTATTAATGATAATCATATAATGATATATCAACAATTCCATAATCAATCACATCAAGAAAAGAAAATAAGAATCCATCTATATGTGCCTTACCAATACTCTCAATATTACATAATGATATTTTATATTCAAAATCAAAACTATTGTGGCAAATCTCATGGCCTCATACACACAATGCAATTTTCTACCTTTACTTCTTGCATCCGATACATTCATGCATTTCCTCGATGCATTACTAACATAAATTATTTCATGAGTATACCACTCATTAATTTATTTGTTGTTCAACATGAAAGCTCATTATATGCATGTATTAGAAATATTTTACTAAATATTTATGTGTTGGGTTTTTATGCCATAACCATATTACACCTATATCATGCATTCAATTATAAATATATTAGGAAAGATAAAAATTCTCATTCAAGGAATTCTTACCCAATTCTTTCAATTTGCCTTTCCTTTGGCATTATCAATTTTCATGTTTGCATGGCTATAAATGTTAGCATTATTGGTGCCTTGCCTTGGGGTCCACATGGTTCCTTGCATTTGCCTTTTTTACAAGCATCCTCTTGCCATTTTCCTCTCCACAATGCTATCAATTGAACAAAATTATGTCATCAACTTTTCCATCTTTCCTAATCACATTCACAATCACAACATTAGCTATCAAGCCAATCATCATGCATATACTACAACAATTTTAATCAACAACCAAATTTCAGATTATTTACATGCACTCACTTATTCAATTCCTAGAATTTTGTTAGTGAAATTAGATTTTAGTTACTTTTTAACATTCCCATGTTAAATCATTTCAAAATTCAACTTTTCACTTTTTAAATAGCCAATCCAAAAAATATTTTAAAAGAAGTTTCCTTCTTAATTCTTCACATAACCTAGATTTCATGGTACAATTCTCCACATCAACCTAGACAACTCCACCTTAACTAATCTTTATTTAAATATTCCCTTTTTATGCAACTTTTCATTCAACTCAATGCAGGAAGTTTCACAATTTCATATAGAACTTTAGCATTTTAAACACTTTCCACAATCCATTGTGACTAATCCTTATAGTTTTATAATAGCCTTAGTAGTCCAATCATGTTTTTAACAATCTAGAGGAACCATTCCCCTTGCAATCCTATTCATACTAACTATCTTAACTAATGTTATAATAATGCAATAATACTTAACTTGATATTTATTTCCTATTATTTCTTACAACTTAATTCTCCTAATTGATTCTTCTTACAATCCATATAGGTGTGACCACTTATCATGCAACTCACTTGTTTCACTGTATTGTTTCACTGTATTTGATCCAACAAGATTAGGGTACTTAATCTAACCAACTCTTACTTTATTAGTCTTCATAATTTTTTATGTGCACACTTCTTGTACCCATGATAAGACCAATCAACTTTAGCATCTCAAGTCACCCCTTTTTACTTAACAAACAACAATATCATGTCCAAAATATTTTATTTTAATGATTGGCTATTAATCCTTATAGCCTCAACATATGCTTATATAATTTAGTTAATATTTGATAGATTTACTCTTGCCCCCATGTCAAGCCTCAAATGAATAGACATTTCTCATCCACATGAAAACTTGGTAGATAGGTATATAACACTCTTACTCGCTTTTTAAGAGAGCATTTGTACCAACTTTGTCTACACAAGTTCTTAAAATAAGGTTCATTTGAAAGACATTACTGCTACCACATGTTAGGCTCTACCACCTACTTCATGCTTACACAATAATTCTATTATTCATAAAACAATGTACTTGAGGTTACCTTTATGTATGCATTGCGTGCCTTCACATGCACATATGAATACCCATGTGCATCACTTTATGCATGTACGTGCATTGAGACATAAAATCAAACTGATATGTAGGAGTTGCCACCCTGCTTATCTATTCAACAATCTTCAAGATACATTTCCAATTCATGATTCTACTTGTCAAGAGAGCCTTCTCTTGCACATTTTCTCCTATGAGCACCATGTTCAACATAACCTCCTATTGAGGCAAATCAAGTAACGTTAATATTGTTCCAAACACAACAATAAATCTTTATTCTTTACTCCTTAATTTAGTTTATCCATACATGTGTCATCATGAATTTATTCTAGTAAACATATATGCACATCCCTTTGTAGGAAATTTACTTTATTATTTACCTATTAGGATTCATAAGTATAAAGGGTTTCCTCTTTTTGTGCAAGCAATCCTTATGCTATGCTCCTTAATTTAGTTTATCTATACATATTTATTCACCAATTTAAGCTAGTAAACCTATATACACATCCTTTTCTAGGAAATTTAATTCATTATTTACTTA
>APFE031699335.1:13552-28766 GCA_000404065.3 Pinus taeda | reverse complement strand
ACACACACACACACACACACACACACACACAGAGAGAGAGAGAGAGAGAGAGAGAGAGAGAGAATCATCATACAAACATTCCACACATCTGACACCAACTAAAACCTCTCTTGGAGGGAGGAGCACCATCAGCCAACCATGAATAACCTTTGACTCCCCTCAATACAAAGATCTTGCCAAGTATCAACTACCCTAAATTGATCAATCATTGGGTATTTAATACCCTGTTTCATGATTTAGTTACCACTATCAACGTCCTGATTTTATGGATTTTCCATTTTCCTAGGTCTTTTTTCGCAAAGGATCATATTTATCTCCTAGGAGGCTTTTCATCATAAAATTTTTCCTTTATTTCCCATGAAGCTTTTATGTGTGATGGATCTTTATCTCCCATCCATTCAATGGATATCCAATACATCCAAGCTTATCTAGAATTTCATATAGAAGATTATCATGAAAGATTCATCTCTATTCTCGTTCCCCATGGGATTTGGAAAGAATCTCCTCTCTCTTGGTGCTCCACCCTCTAAGTGATTTATTTTTTTAATTTATTAATAACACATTTTCTTTTCATGTTATATATCACTTAGCTTTCCTTATCTTAGGTTTAGAATAGTTTAAGAGGCAAAGGAGGGTATCACACCTAGCTTCCCTCGACTTAGGTTTACAATCATTTAAAACACAAGGGAGGATATCAAACCTAGCTTTAACTCGGCTTAGGAATAATTTAGCAAACAAGGGAGGATATCACACCTAGTTGTAACTTGGCTTAGGTTTGCAATAATTTAGTACACAAGGGAGGGGTGTCAAAAAACTAAGGAGACACACATAATACAATTTCAAGTTAATAAAAAAAAAAACACTCAAATATGAAAATGAAACATTAAATAATGCATCACACGTTACAAAAAGTAAAACATACAATACATATACAAAGTCAAATTTATGCTATGAAATTAATTACAATCACAATTCAGTACAATGAACATATAATTACAATTTCAAGCCACACACCATAAAAATATTCATAAATAAACACACACACACACACACACACACACACACACACACATGCTATTTCAAATAAAGAGAGATACAAAGTACAAGTTCAAACAAACACACAATATACAAATTGGACTAAACACACAACATACAATTTCAAATAACTAATTGCACATGATAAAATTTCAAGTCAATAAAGAAAACAATCAAATATTCTTATGCAGCTTTAAAAACACACACACACACACACACACACACACACAATATAGAAATTAAAATCTACATTATGTTTACCCATTCAAATTCATAATTCAATACAACAAACACATGATCACAATTCCAAATTACATACAAATATTCATAAATAAACATTGATTCAAGCATTCACATATATATGGTATTTTAATTAAATAAAGATACAAAATACTAGTCCAAATAAACAAGCACACTATATAAAATTTGGTGTCAAAATACAAAAGAAAATAATCATTATTAGGACCACCCACATATATATATGAAATTTCAACAAAGAAAACACACAATTAAACTAAACACACACTTACTCAATTTCAAAGTAACATGGTATAGTATCGATTCACTATGTCAACATAAATACATAAATACATTAAATTATATATGTATACCCTTATCTAATTATATAAAATATAAATAATACAATATAAAAAGCCTTAAAAATTACTAAAAATGAAAACCAAAAAAAAGAAAAACCAATATGAATGATCTATTAAGTATAATTGTATTTAGTGTTTTTCAATGCAACCTATACATGCAACCTATACTAATTTCCTTACAATCATTTAAGACACAAGGGAGGATATCAAACCTAGCTTTAACTCGGCTTAGGTTTATAATAATTTAGCACACAAGGGAGGATATCACACCTAGTTGTAACTCGGCTTAGGTTTGCAATAATTTAGTACACAAGGGAGGGGTGTTAAAAAACTAAGGAAACACAAATAATACAATTTCAAGTTAATAAAAAAAAACACCCAAATATGAAAATGAAACATTAAATAAGGAATGACACACTATAAAAAGTAAAACATACAATACATATACATAGTCAAATTTATGCTATGAAATTAATTAAAATCACAATTCAGTACAATGAACACATAATTACAATTTCAAGCCACACACCATACAAATATTCATAAATAAACACACACACACACACATATGCTATTTCAAATAAAGAGAGATACAAAGTACAAGTTCAAACAAACACACAATATACAAATTGGACTAAACACACAACATACAATTTCAAATAACTAATTGCACATGATAAAATTTCATGTCAATAAAAGAAAACAATCAAATATTCTTATGCAGCTTTAAAGAACACACACACACACACACACACACACACACAATATAGAAATTAAAATCTACATTATGTTTACCCATACAAATTCATAATTCAATACAACAAACACATGATCACAATTCGAAATTACATACAAATATTCATAAATAAACATTGATACCACCATTCACATATATATGGTATTTTAATTAAATAAACATACAAAATACCAGTCCAAATAAACAAACACACTATATAAAATTTGGTGTCAAAATACAAAAGAAAATAATCATTATTAGGACCACCCACATATATATATATATGAAATTTCAAAAAAGAAAACACACAATTCAGCTAAACACACACTTACTCAATTTCAAAGTAACATGGTATAGTATCAATTCACTACATCAACATAAATAAATAAATACATTAAATTATATATGTATACCCTTATCTAATTATATAAAATATAAATAATACAATATAAAAAGCCTTAAAAATTACTAAAAATGAAAACCAAAAAAAAGAAAAACCAATATGAATGATCTATTAAGTATAATTGTATTTAGTGTTTTTCAATGCAACCTATACATGCAACCTATACTAATTTCCTTACAATCATTTAAAACACAAGGGAGGATATCAAACCTAGCTTTAACTCGGCTTAGGTTTATAATAATTTAGCACACAAGGGAGGATATCACACCTAGTTGTAACTCGGCTTAGGTTTGCAATAATTTAGTACACAAGGGAGGGGTGTTAAAAAACTAAGGAAACACAAATAATACAATTTCAAGTTAATAAAAAAAAACACCCAAATATGAAAATGAAACATTAAATAAGGAATGACACACTATAAAAAGTAAAACATACAATACATATACATAGTCAAATTTATGCTATGAAATTAATTAAAATCACAATTCAGTACAATGAACACATAATTACAATTTCAAGCCACACACCATACAAATATTCATAAATAAACACACACACACACACATATGCTATTTCAAATAAAGAGAGATACAAAGTACAAGTTCAAACAAACACACAATATACAAATTGGACTAAACACACAACATACAATTTCAAATAACTAATTGCACATGATAAAATTTCATGTCAATAAAAGAAAACAATCAAATATTCTTATGCAGCTTTAAAGAACACACACACACACACACACACACACACACAATATAGAAATTAAAATCTACATTATGTTTACCCATACAAATTCATAATTCAATACAACAAACACATGATCACAATTCGAAATTACATACAAATATTCATAAATAAACATTGATACCACCATTCACATATATATGGTATTTTAATTAAATAAACATACAAAATACCAGTCCAAATAAACAAACACACTATATAAAATTTGGTGTCAAAATACAAAAGAAAATAATCATTATTAGGACCACCCACATATATATATATATGAAATTTCAAAAAAGAAAACACACAATTCAGCTAAACACACACTTACTCAATTTCAAAGTAACATGGTATAGTATCAATTCACTACATCAACATAAATAAATAAATACATTAAATTATATATGTATACCCTTATCTAATTATATAAAATATAAATAATACAATATAAAAAGCCTTAAAAATCACTAAAAATGAAAACCAAAAAAAAGAAAAACCAATATGAATGATCTATTAAGTATAATTGTATTTAGTTTTTTTTTAATGTAAGTGTGTTATGAGTTAGATGCAAATGTGATAAGTGTTATAATATGAATAGATGATCAATGAAGTGTAATATGACATGCTTCAAATATAATTGTTGTAATGTAAATGTATCTTTAAAAAAATATGTTTTGATGGGTATGAGTTTAAAGAAAAGTAATCAACACAAACAAAGATAACTACACTACTGAAAGAAAAGTGGTACTCTAGCCTTCTTGAGAACTGGGAAGGAGTTTAACCCTTTCCATAAAAAATATTTTTATTAATAATTGTGTGCATAATTCTCTTACAGTATTTGAGACAAGAAAAGAATAATATATAACTACATCAATATTTACTCTCAGAAAAAAACCCTTTCAGCAAAACTAGGAGGTGAAATCCCTCCTGTAAATAAATTTGCATGCAATACAACATAAATATTAGAGAAAAATGTATATTCTTAATAAAATATAATGAAAATTATCAATTTGTCTTGAAGATTATCAATTTGTATTTTATATAAGAATAATAAATCTTTCTATCACATATTTAAATAATGAAAACAAATAGGAATCCACTTTTGAAAATGTATATTTTTACACCCAAAGGGGAAAAACCCACGGATTAAACGAACAAAGAACACACTACACAACAAGTCATGTTCAAAAAAAATGATGGGTTAAACTAATAAAGAAGAGGTTATAGTAGAAAACCACAAAATAAACTAATACATAATAGATTAAACCCAAATACAGAACTATCAGCAGTCATTAAAAATCTAGTGATGCTTGAATTCACAGGGGATAACTTCTTGAAGGAATGATTGAAAAATTATATGTAATAAAAATTATTGAGGATGATTGAAAAAATAAAGAAAAATTTAAATTTAATACAAATTATTGAGGAGGAAGGAGAGCCTTAAATTCAATAAAAAGGGCTGACGCACCATGTTTCAACTAATCAAAAGGAGAGATACAGGGCCATCTCTATATACCTCGAATTAGGATTGGATTTCACGTTCAACGAGCTAATTGGAATGCCTTGAACAACAACAACATCAACCGCCTCTTTCCTTCCATATTTCATTCATTTTCCTGCAACGTGAACTCTTCATTCACTCCAATAATTTACAATGTACCAAACAAAAATACAAAGTTATGAAATGGAATTAGTTCTTACAACAAAGAATAGATGAATAGAAACATTGAAATTAAATAGAATCTAATTGTTACCATTTTTTAGAGACAATTGATTTCTTTGAGCCCAAAAAATCGGTAAACAACTCATTTTTCCTCCTCTTCCCTTCTCTTTTCAGCCTCCTCGTCTATCCCACATAACCATGACTGACTCAAGCACAGACTCGACACAGACAGACCCAAAACCTAACCACACATTAGCCAAACACACAAGAATAATCACAATCGATATGGACAAAGTAAAAGGAAGATGTTGGAAAAATGATAAGACTTAATATAGGGATTCCACACTTCCCTTCAATGGCTACAAGAGTTTGACCACCTGTACTTCCTTCGGGATTCCATGCTCTCTCTTCGATTGAGAGTTCATGCTTTTTCAAATTTCAATCTAATCCATTGATCTAATATTCACCCTATGAGTGACATCAGTTGAAGATTTATTAAAGAAAGGTATTACAAACTCATGTGTTGGTGTGCGTTTTTTGTTATTGAAGCAACGGATCGATCAGATTGCTAATACACGCACAAAAAAATGGAAATACAGGAGAGAAATACAGTAAGAAAATACAAAGACACAAGAATTTTTAATAACGAGTTCACCCTATTCTCCAGGGCTACGTCTCCAATCCAGCTTTCAATGGTGGCCTTGTTTTATTGTGCCCTTAAGAAGAGAATTACAATACAAGGACTCAATGTGAGTTCTCTTGAAGTAGGTTTTGCTTGGTCGAGTGGTTCTTGGATTCCCCAAGCCACTGGAGTACACAAACTCTTCTTCTTCCTACCAGCTCTGTGACCTTCTGGTCTACAATGGCAAGAGCCAAATGTGGTGCTCTGTCCAGATAGATTCCTCTATGGGATGGCTTGAATCTCTCAAGCACTCTGGTGCTCGATGCTGTCGTTGGTCAGCTTAGACCTCTATCTCTTTCTGCTTTTTCTTTACAACCTTCTTCTCTAATTTCTATCTCTCAATGTTCAGTCTTCCTCTCGGGGTTTGTTCTGATTGACTTGACTTGTGTATTCTCTATTTTCATGGTTTTTAGCCATTCGAACTCATGTCTATTCGGTTCCTCTTCCGCCTTTATCGATTCACCTTCTGTAGCTATGGCTGGAGTTCCCTGTTCAGCATCAGCATGAATGCTTGAGTGGCCATTTGTCCTCCTCTATATGGCGGCAGCCTGCTTCGTTGGTTTGTTTCTTCACTTAAGTCATGGATGAAGTCTTTTCTCCACCGTGGCAGTCAAACAGATTCCAAATATTTACAAATCATGGCATATTCCTTCATTGATTTTTCTTCCTCCATCGAGCTTGATCTCAAACGTTTGATCTAGATCTCCTAGAGCCAATGTTATATGCATGTCCCATGTGATTGACTTGCTACTTTGACCTCCTACGTAGTCTCCATGGGCCTCAGTTAGTGAGATTTGACCGAGGTCCTCGTCATTCCACGTTGGCTGCTATTGCCACTAGTTCAGGGGTGTTTTTGATCACTGTTCAGAATTCTTAGAGATTTGTCCTCACTTGATATAGTCATCATTCTTTGACAGTCTTTTATGGATCCAATTTTGATCACGGCCTTCCCACTAAAAAATATTTTGGACCACCAAAATTTGTTTTTCTTTCTAGCATCGACTAAGTAAAGATACTATTGTCTCACTTTTCCAATCTCAATCCACTTTGCACTACTCGTCTTTGAACCTTTGAGTCCAATTCTGAGGTACTCAACATCTCCTCTTCGCGTCGTCCTTACCTTCCTGTCCAGGACTCTGTCTTCCTGTAATTCATTAAGATATTCAGGTAGTAGGTCATCAATAGAAGGCAATTGACTTTGCTCTTCAGGATCCTCAATCATTGAAGGTTCAAACAATCTGAAGCAATCTGCATTTACGACTAAGTAGATGTGCATGTAAGCTGGTAGATCAAGGTGAAAAGCATTTTCACCAATCTTCTCAAGTATCCTATGAGGTCCATACTTGATAGGCTTTAGCTTTTTACCTTCACCTTGCATCATTTCCTTGTTGATATACAGCCAGACATTGTCTCCAACTTGAAAACTATGCTCCATCTGATGCTTGTTATGCCTAGCCTTATATTTGGCTTGGCTCTTTTCCAGCTATTCCCGTACTGCCTGGTGGATCTCTTGTATCTGTTCAATGAACCTAGTTGCCTTGTCCACATGACTGTGTCCATTAACCATGCTATCT
Source organism: Pinus taeda (assembly GCA_000404065.3). Classification (NCBI taxonomy): domain Eukaryota; kingdom Viridiplantae; phylum Streptophyta; class Pinopsida; order Pinales; family Pinaceae; genus Pinus; species Pinus taeda. The sequence continues at coordinate 21,339 of APFE031699335.1, read as the reverse complement.
TTACCAAAGACAAAATCCAAAGGTGACCTTGGTATGAAACCAAAACAGGTCTCAAAAGGAGATCTCTATGCAGAAGATTGTTTGTCTCTATTGTAAGCATGCTGCACATAACAAAAATTTTCATCCCAAAGCTTAGGATGTTTGCTGCAATATCCCTTGAGAAACTGGATCACTGTCATGTTAACTATTTCCGTCTGGCCATTGGTTTATGGAGCAAAAGTTGTGCTTTTCTTCAATTGGGTGTCCATCAGTTCCCAAAGACTTGACCAAAACTTCCCCACAAATCGAGTGTCTCGATCATATACAATAGAAGTGGGTAATCCAAAATGAACCCATGCATGTTCAAAGAATAATTTTGCAATTTCTTCAGCTATAATCTGTTTATTACAAGGTATCAAAATGCACATTTTGCTTAACCCATCCACACCCACATATAAATAATCATGACCCTTCCTAGATTTAGGAAGTTCTCCAACAAAACCCATGTAAACACATTCCCAAGGGTGAGAAGGAACTCGTAAAGGAGTGTACAAGCCTAGTTTTCTATTGATGGGTTTGCTTTTAACACACATAGTACACCCTATTACATGCCTAGAAACTGTCTCATTTATTTTCGGCCAATAAGAAAATATTTGCAGCTATGCAACTGTTTTACTTACCCCAAAGTGACCTGATATCGGAGAAGTGTGTGCCTCTCTAATTATCTTTATTTTCTCTATTTGGCGATGCAGAGTTTCACACAATGCTATAAGATTCGGTCCTTCAAATGATAGTCCAATTCTTCTACCTTTTTACCTTGACTCAAAGTTGCATATACATATTTAAAGTCTATATCTTGAGCATATTGTTCTATGTAGCTTTCATGTAGCATAGAATTATGCTTAAGTATGGTAGATTCATTTATAATGGGTCTAGAGAACATGTTTGCAAATTTTTTGTGTATGCCCTTCTTATATCTAATGACTAGGTGAAACTGCTGTAGAAATCCCATCCATATATAATACCTTTATTGTTTCAACTTAGTTTGGGAATGTAGATATTGAAGTGGTTGATGATCAATATGTATTACTATATATTTGCCCATTAAGTAATGTTTCCACTTTTTCATACTCTAAACTAATGCATACAATTCTTTATCATAGGTAGGATAGTTAACGACTACAGGATTAAAAGTCTTAGAATGATAACATATGGTTTTACCGTGTTGTGTTAACACTGCTCCCATGGCATAGTCACTGACATTTGTTTGGATTTAAAATGGTCTTTGTAGATCTGGCAGTGCTAATATAGGTGTTGTACTAATATTTTCTTTCAAGGTGTCGAAGGCTTTTTGATGTTTGCCTCCCCACTGAAACACCTTGTTCAATGTTGTCAAAGCATGTAAGGGGGCTACAATTGAGGAAAAGTTAGAAATGAACTTCCTCCAATATTGTGCTGCTCCTAGGAAGCTTCTTACTTCTATATCAGACTTGGGTTTAGGCCAGTTTACAATGACTACCACTTTCGAGGGATCTATTTTCAATTCACCACCCCCTACTATATGACCCAAATAATTTAGAGATATTTTTCCAAATTCACATTTTGAGAGTTTAACATAAAGTTTTTCTCTTTTCAAAACATCTAACTTCTGCTTAACATACTTTAAGTGTTCTTCCCATGTTTTACTAAAAATTAGAATGTCATCCAGATACACAATAACAAAATCATCAAGAAAAGGTCTGAGTACTTCATTCATTAATCTCATGAAAGTAGTAGTAGCATTGGTCAAGCCAAAAGGCATAACCAGCCACTCATACAATCCCTGCTTTGTTTTGAAAGCAGTCTTTTGTGCATCTTGCTCTGCAACTCTGACCCAATGGTATCCACTGTGCAAATCCAGCTTGGTGAAATAAAGAACTTCCTTTAATTGATCCAAAATATCATCTATGCGAGGAAGGGTATAATGATTTTTTATTGTTATCTTATTCAATGCTCAGTAGTCAATTCACATACTCCACGAGCCATCTCTCTTTCTCACCAAAATGATTGGTGACCCACATGGTGATGTGCTAGGCCTGATCAACCCTTTCTCGAGCAACTCCTGCACCTACTTCTTGATTTCAGCATTCTCTAAAGAAAAGAACCTATACATCCCAATGTTAGGCAATGGAACATTTTGCTGCAAAATAATATGATGTACTATTTCCTTTTTGGGTGGCAGACCTTTAGGTTACTGAAACAGAATATCATACTCTGAGACAATGTTTTCTATATCAGCTTGCTACTAAGCATTGCAATGCTCAAATACATTGGTTTTATTAGGTTTATTTTCCTTTAAACCATTAGTAAGAATTGTTTGCATGAATTTATCATTCTTTTCATCTACCCAAAATTTATGAAAGTATAATTATTCTTGAGCTGATGAGATCTTACAAAGTATTTGATTCCATCTTTAGCAAGTAGATACTTGTTCTCAACTCTATAGAAAATAGCCTTTCTATAATACAAGTAAGCACTATTTGAAACAACTCCACATATAGCGAAGGGAATTATGTCTAACTCAACCTCATCTACAAAAGCTGACCCAAAAGAAAACTTGAGTTTGCATTGTCTAGTCACTTGTAGTTCTGCTTTATCCTTCAACCATCCTAATGGGTATGGTTTCTTGTGAGGTTTAGTTTCTAATCCCAATTTCTTTACAATTTCTTCAGAAATCAAATTTACTTGTGAACCACCATCAAACAAATTATCAATCTTTTGATGTTTGGAAATAACTTGAATATGAAAAAGCTCATGTATTTTTCTCTCATATTCTTCATCAATAATAGTTTGAGCTGAATTACTAGTAGGTGCTTCAGAATTCTTACCTTTTATACCTGTGGCTACAATGATTTCTTCATCTCTCTAATCTGACCCCAAATATTTTTGAATAGTTGCAGCAGTCTTCTTCTTCTTGCCATTCGACTTCTAAGGTCTCAGCTCTAGATGCAGAATCCAACAGTGCTCATCATCATGCCCCTCCATTTATAGTGAGTGCATGAAGCTTTTCCTTTTTGTACAGTGTGAGCCTTCATTTCTTTCCACTTATGCTTTCTTTTCTCCTTTCTCTTGCTTACAGTAGGTTGGGATAGTCCCCCAACTTTTTGATTTCCATTATTTCCTCTAGCTTCTAGATGAGTAGCTTGTATAGATACATCATCTATACTAGTGGGATTAAACATGAGGATGGCGTGCCTCATGTAGTTGTGTAGACCACCAATGTACTTCAAGAAACTCTCTGGTAAGTCTAATGAGATACCCAACATCAATGCTCTCTTTCTGAACTCTTGAGCATACCCTTGCACACTTTGTCGTTTCACTATCGACGAGTTTTCCAACTCATCATGGCTTGTTGCATGTACAAAAATGGATAGAACTGATTTTTTAGTGTAGCAACAAATTGACTCTAGACCGAGATGGTCTTAAAATGTTTCTTCATATCGGCTTTGGTTCTGCCTTCCCACCAAACCAAGACAGTGCCTCCTAGCCATAGGCTTGTCAGTTGAATTCTACTCTTGTCTAAGTTGATATTCTCCACTCTACAATACACATCAATTTGTCTAATCCAATTGTGCAACTTTTCAACATTTATCTCTCCATCATATATAGGAAAATTAATTTTAACATCTAGCTTAATCAAAAATGATTTCTTATTATGCACAGGGCTATTAGGAGGTGTGAGAAACCTTTCCTCCTTCCCCTTTCCTTTTGAGTGGTCATGGGGATGAGACTCATCTTCTTCTTTATCTTGTTTAGAACTTGATGAATCTCCATCCTTGTGCTTTCTAAAGTCCCTATACATTTCTTCTACCATAGACTTTATAGCTAGGAAACTCTCCATGAATTGAGGGTCTGGCCCCATAGAACCTTTCTCTAACATTGTCTTCTGAGGATATACCTTCCCAATTTCAGGATTAGTTTCAACCAACTCTCCTCCTAATTTGAGATTTGATCTCGTGAGCATTCAATAGCTAAACCAACACAAGCTTGTCTAACCATACAACCTAGAGCTCTGATACCACTTGATCTGATATTCACCCTGTGAGTGACATCAGTTGAAGATTTATTAAACTAAGGTATTACAGACTCATGTGCTTATGTGTATTCTATGTTATTGAAGCAACGAATCGATCAGATTTCCAATACACAAACAAAAAAATGGAAAGACAACAAAGAAATATAGTAAGCAAATACGAAGACACAAGAATTTTTAATAAGGATTTCACCCTATTCTTCAGGGCTACATCTCTGGTCCATATTTCAGTTGTGGCCTTGTTTTATTGTGCCTTTAAGTAGAGAATTACAATATAGGGACTCAATGTGAGTTCTCCTGAAGTAGGTCTTGCTTGGCAGGGTGGTTCTTGGACTCACACCACTGGAGTACATAGACTCTTCTTCTTCCTACCAACTTTTTGACCTTCTAGTCTACAATGGTAAGAGCCAAGTGTGGTCCTCAGTCTAGACAGATTGCTCTGTGGGATGGCTCAAATCTCTCAAGCTCTCTGGTGCTTGATGCTACATCTGGTTCGCTTGACCCTCTGTCTCTTTTTGCTTTTGCTTTACTACCTTCTTCTCTGGTTTCTATCTCTCAGTGTTCAGTCCTCTTCTCGGGGTTCATTCTGACTGACTCAACTTGTGTATTCTATCTATGTTCATGGTTTTTAGCCATTCGAACTCATGTCTCTTAGTTTCCTCTTCTACCTTTGTCGATTCACCTTCTGCAGCTACACTTGGAGTTCCCTGTTCGATGTCAGCATGAACGCTCAGGGAGTGGCCACTTGTCTTCCAATCAATGGCGCTAGCCTGCTTCATTTGTTCATTTCTTCAGTTATGTCATGGATGAAGTCTTTCCTCGACCATGGCAGTTGAATGGATTCCAAATATTTACAAATCACAGTGTATTCCTTCATCGATTCCGCTTCCTCCATCAGGCTTAATCTCAGTCGTTTGATCTTGATCTCCCAGATCCAACGTCATACGCATGTCGTGTGTGCTTGACTTTCTCGACCAATAACGTGTGATCAACAATGGTTTTCTCTCACCTCCGCTTGCCATGCATCGGTCATTGAGTGGGATCGCTCTGCCTCCATCCAAAACTGCTTACCATTTGAGGGCGCCCAAATCAATACCACCGGTTTCTAGAGAGCGGGTCCTGCCTTCATATGTTTAGCACTTTTTTCCTCTTTTGCCCATGGTTCTCTAGTTCGCCACGTGTCTGATTGCTCGGGCTTCCACCATTTCAGCCCTCTTTTCCCAACGATGTGTGATTGCATCAAAATCCACCTCCTTTTCCCGATCTGGGGCTCCCAGGGGCTACTTTGACCTACTGCGTAGTCTCCATGGGTCTCGGTGAGCGTGCTTTACCGAGGTCCTCGTTGTTCCACTTTGGCTGCCATTGCCGCTAGTTCAGGGGTGTTTTTGGTCGTTGTTCTGAGTTCTTAGAGATTTGTCCCAACTTGATACAGTCATGGTTCTTTGAAAGTCTTTTATGGATCCAATTCGGATCATCCACACCTCTTTGGAATTTTCGATGGATGCTTTTTTTTTGTCCATGTTTGACGGATGCTTGGTTGTTTTTGTTTTTTGGTGGTTCTTTCAATTAATGCTTGATTTTTTCCCTTTCAAACAAACATCTTTCCAACACGAATATTTCCAATAAGGCTTCAATTCATGCTTTTACCATTTTTTATTTATTCCATTTCGTAAGTCACATTATTATGGATTTGACATTTAGAATTTGGTGTGGATTTAATTTTCATTTTAGTATTTTATTTATTTTTGACGATGTTCGAAACAAGGTGTTCAAAGCACTCAAGAGTTTGTCTAACATATCATATTATGTTATTTATTTTGAATTTTTCTAATAGTTATATAAATTTATTGGATATTAATATCATTTTTGCTTTTTAAATTGCAAAGGAATATGTATGTAGTGTATCATCTTGACAAATTTGCAAAATGGTTTTTAAGAAGTTTTAAAAAAGGTAAGTGAAAATATGTGTGTCCTAATCTTTACAATGAAAGCCAAGGTCTTTGATCCTGTTAGGAATTAGTGTAGCAATATAAACAAAAGGCTAGTAAACTATGATGAACATCAGAACACTTACCTCATGATATATTTCACATTACCATGACTAAAAAAAATCATGAAGATTTCAAAACTCTACCGAGGATGAAAATTAATTATCAAGGGGGAATGCAGATATCAAAATTCTAACCGACATGAAAATTACTTATGAAGTTGATCGCTCAGAGATTGTCAATAATGCGAAAGCTAAAATTCAAGACAAGGAATTGCTCCAAATATTCAAAGGTTGATCTTCACTAGGCATGATCTTGAAGATGATAGAAGCGTAGTTGATTATAATATTTGGAAGAATGTACCCTTCTTCTTGTCCTTCATATCCCAAGTAATATGTAGGTCTTTGTGAAGTTTTTGACTTGTGAGACTATTATAGTTGATGTTAGAAGCTTTGATTTACATGCTAAAACTCAAGATAAGGAAGGAATTTTGCTATATTAGCAAATGTTGATCATCATTGGGATAAGAAACCTTAGGATAGGACATTCAAAGTTTTATTCTAAAGCAATTGACTCTCCCCCTAGTTCTTTTTCTATGTGGTGGTATGCAAAAATTTCTCAATAACTTGAACTTGAGTGTTAGAAATAATTGACGATAATAAGGAAATTATTTTAGATGAGGATGGAATTCCTCCATATTTAGAGGTTGATATTTATTGACAAGTAAGGACAACTCCTATAAGTAAGCAAAAGATTATCACCTTAAAAATGGTACAAAACCTATATTTAATGAGGTTGGCACCATTTTCACAAATAGTGGTAGCAATGATGTTCAATAGAAGCATCATCATCTTATTAATGCATATTATATAGAATTTGGTTCATATTCTGTCCATTTTCATTTTCTACTTATTTTAAGACATCAATAATTTTCATTTCAACTATTCAATTTGGTTTATTGATCCTTTTCCTTTTCCATTCAAAATATTTTCTCAAATGAATCACTTATTATGGCTCACTTGTATCTCCATCTATATTCTCGTTATGCGGAGTTGTCTAATTGTTGTAAGTATTTGGAGGCTTTCTTTCCTTTTGTGTCTTCCACAAATTTTCTCTGTCTATTATTAGAGTAGGATTATTGTCCATTTGCCTTAACTAGGAAAGAAATTTCATAAATTCTTTTAGAAATGTAATTAAATATTGTCTATGAAACCTATTGTAGTTGGATTTGAGATTTAGTGGCATAGGAGGCACTTGGGTGGTGGAAATTCTTTTAACCAATTTATGTCAACTACAAGTCTATATATTTTTATTAAAAATTTAAAGAAAAAACCATAAAACAAGAAAAAGTTATAAAATAAATGATGATTATTATAAAAAAATAAAAAAATGGAATTCCTCTTCGGGCCCTTTGGCTAGCTCAATCCGATTCTCAGAATTGGATTAAGCCTGCAGACGGGCCCGCGACCCTCGGCAAGCAAAGGTGCACGTAGCTCTACCTACACAAGGCCATGCCTCGCCAAGCCCCTAGGCAGGCTCCATCATTGCTCTGCTAGCCCTAGGTCATGCTGCCTTCAACCACTGGGCAAGGCTCCATCTGATTCATAACATCGGATGAGCCCCTCACTCGATTCTTGAAATCAAGTTGAGCCCACCAAGAAGCCCAAAAAAGGTTTTTTTTTTATATATTTTTTATAGCGATTTTTTTCTTTTATACATAATTTAATTTTTTTCACATTGATATGGTT
>APFE031699335.1:0-12753 GCA_000404065.3 Pinus taeda | reverse complement strand
GGAAAGAAAAACAAGAAATTGAAAAGCCTTAAAAACCAAATATATAAGGATGAAAAACATGAAGAGGAATAAGAAAATTTAAAAAATGGTTAAATAATCAACATTTAAAAAAAAATTCCAAACCTAATTCATTAGAAAATTTAAAATGTCAAAAATAAGTCCTTTAAAGAAAGGGGTTGATGCCACATCAACACTTTTCAAAACTAATATGAAAATCGCTGACATTTAAAAACATCATCCATAAGAAGATTTAAAGCATCAACACTTTTCAAAATCAATTCATTTTTTTGCTACATCAAAAGAATAGATACTCGTATTAGTTCCCGTTTCAAAGTTTACATTGTTAAGATTATTATTATATGCTTTCAAACTTTTTGGAGGTGCTTTTTGAATGTGATTATATTTGTTGTTATGGGTTTTTCTTTGTCTTGCTTGTTAGGTTGTTTCTTTTTTTCTAAAAAGTTGAAAATAAATTGATGAATAGAGGAATATAATTAAATTAACAGTTCTCGACATTCTTCGTTGTCCTTAAAACGCATAACTAAGTTAATTGTATGAATTTTTTATATACTGGTGGTTATTGTTGTGCTTTAGGGTTCAAGAGAATCAATTATAGGTATTGTAATGAGATCCATTTGGATAGAAAGGTCAACTGGATAATTGACTGCTAGATACGGTCCAATATCGAGATTGTCCTTTGGGAGATTTAGAAGCATCAATTATACAAAGTTCATCAAATATTGTTAGAGGTCATTATGTCTTAAATGAGTTGAATGAGAAGCTAGAAAATTGTGGTCGTGGAAAGGCCATTGTAAGAGACTTTAGAGTGGGTATAAATTTCGAGGAGGACCAGTCACACAAATGTGACATGTTAATTTTAATTATCAATTTTATTATAATATTTGTAATGATATAGATGTAATCATTAAATTGTGGATTTGGAATGATTCTTACATTAGCAAATAGGTATGATTGAGTTGTTGGTTGTTGGATTTTTTTTTAGATATATTTTGAAAAATATTCTCCTTATTTGGAATATGTTGGATTCCATGGGCAATATTTATCTAGCCTATAATTTGGCTTGGAAATGAACAACATATGAATTTTTTTGTGTGCACTATGTCTATTCCTCATATTTCCTTGTTCTAGGTTATAAAAAAATTTGATAGGCTATAAAAAAAAAATTGGACGATGAATTAGATTAAATGAAAATATTGATAGGCTATAAAAAGGAATTTGACACAATTCTAAATATTTTTATCAATTAAATGTTCTTCTAGATATCTCTCAAATTAAAATATAATTTTTTTTCTTGTATTAGCTAATTTCTTAAAAAAAATTATAGATGTATCATTGATTCATACTCGGCTTTTGGGAACCTTACCTTTCCTAAGAGCGTTAACTCACATTCCCATTTAAGATATTTTCATCACATGATAGTATATTTTATTAAAAATGTAAACTTATATATCATCATTAAAAGTTACTACTACTAACACACACACACATATATGATAATGGGCTACATATAAAACTAATTATCCAAACTTATTATTGGAGGATGGGATATTACTACATCATTAGAGTTACTAAACACACACTTAAGCTGTAAATCCTAAAACATGTAATTGTATTTCTAAAATTATTCTTTTGTTATGTTATTAACTTAAAATTAATTTTCTGAATTAATTTTCATTATGTTAGGATGTCATATAATAAAATTAACATAAATTCATCTTAACTTTAAGTTCACTTAGGTAGTAATATGAACCAAAAAATTGGTGACTAAAAGTGATACCATCATTTCATTACTAAATGTTCATATCTATTTTTTATAAGGGAAGTATGTATCAAAAGGTTCATAAGAATATGGAAATTGGGTGTGGAAGGAGTATACTTCAAGTGACAAAGACTCATATTGTGTTTCTGGCTGCGGTCATTTCAAATCTCTAGATACATGCTCTACTATGTGAAAATTGTGAAAGAAAGCTGTATAAATGAGCTCTATTGGGTGGTCCCATAACTTTTTGGTTGAAAAAAAATATTAAAATTCGTTCAAATGATCTTAGCTCAAGTAGTTAGGTGAAGAATTGATTTCTTGAGTAGAGCACCTTATATTTTCTAGAGACCTATTCTACTTGGTTTGTTTGTAGAATTTTTGAAATATTTCTATCTTGTTTAGTAGCCGAAGCAAATATTTCAAAGTTATTGATTCTCTAATTTTATTTTTATTTAAGAAAGAGAAAAGAAAAATACTACAAGTGGATTTGGTTGGTCATGTAGTGAACAATCAATTTATGTAGTCCACACAAAAAAACATATGAAAATTTATAATAAATTTTATTTTCCACTTTCTATGATTATTATTATAGTAACGAATTGGAAGTTGTTGAGGTGGATATCTTATACCATTTCTTGGTGTCATATGAATATCAACAAAGAAAATAATATGAAAAGTGTGTTAAATGATCCTAGCTCAACTAGTTAGGTGAACAATTTCTTTCTCAATATCAATGCCTTCAATTCTCTGGGGACATGTTGTAATTAGTTTGTTTGTAGAAATTTTGAAATAGTTTTGTCGTGTGTAACAACATAAGAAAATATTTTGAAGTTCTTTATTCTCTAATTTTGTTTTAGCTTAAGTAAAAAAGAACTACTTAGGTGAACAATTTTTTTCTCAATATGGATGCCTTCAATTCTCTTGAGACATGTTGTAATTAGTTTGTTTGTAGAATTTTCGAAATAGTTTTGTAGTGTGTAACAACATAAGAAACTATTTTGAATTTATTTATTCTCTAATTTTGTTTTAGCTTAAGTAAAAAAGAAAAGAATTCTTACAAGGTGATTTTGTTGATCCTCTACTAATGATTAAGTTTATGTAGTGCACATTTAAAAACAGATGAACATTTATAATACTATTTTTTTTCTCTTGCCATAAATAATGACAAGGAAAATCCTTTTATTTACCAATATTTTCCTACATATATGTTTAAATATGTCCGTCCCCCTAGTGGAATTTGTGTATCTATGTGGTATCAAAATATTTTGAAAAAATATTGCTTTGAAATTTTATTCGTCGCTATATTGACCAAAATCAAAAGTGGAAACAATATAAACATGCACAAGAAATAAATGTAGGCTAATAAGTCACTAGCATTTTTCCCACCTATTATATGCTATTTTTTTCCCAACACTTTTACCTAGTAGCAAAAGAGCTAAAAGCTCTAAGATCATCAGGTAAGCTTTAGAATATCATGGGCCCAAGTTTTGGAGGTTATGTGAAACCTTTGTATAAGGAAAGTTAGTTTTGTGAAGAAGGTACAAAGATGTGAATGTAACTTGATAAAATTGTTGGTTTACGTATCAATCAATAAATTTTCCACTTCAAAAGGATAAAAAAATTATAGGTTCTACATTTTATATTACAGTAGATATTCATCTCCTTTTGCTAAAAATTATAGATCAAAAGATATTTAACTTTCTAGCTGCACATGATAGGGAGCTTGTAATTACTTTTACTATTGTCTCTACATGTACAATGATCTTGACCTCAAGAATATCAATATGTTTGGGAATACTGAGTTGGTTTCTAATTAAATAGAAATTTTGTATTATGTATATTGGGATTTTCATATTTTAATTTAGAAAACATTATCTTCCTATTAACACAATGTTTGATAATTTTCTGAAATAAAGCCTATATATATATATATATATATAATATATATATATATATATATATATATAATATATATAATATATATATATATATATATATATATATATTAATATAGAATTAGATAAGATATATATCTGTGTGTGTGGGTTGTCATGTATATATATGGGAAAACATAATCCCTTTTTCCATAAACATGTAATGATCATATCTGTGTACTAGAGAATGGACTACAGTAGCATCACTAAATTCATTGAAAATTAAACATACAATATTGTTGTCTCTAATAGGAAAAAGGTTTCAAACCTTTTGTGGTGTTAACATAATTATTTTGTTATGTAGTTGGCTTAAGAAAATATTAAATATAATTGGTGACATAATGTAAAACTTACATTGAGGATATTTCACATATTATTATATTTTCAATAATCTTGGTGCGCTCTAATTTTCTAGTTGATGTGTTTCATATTTATACATAGTCTTAAAAACAATTATGGACTATGATGAAATAAATGTCAATAATTTGCTATTTCACAATTAAATTAAAATTTATAAATCTCAAAGATTTGTTAATTTGACAACTAAATTAACATTTACAGGTAAAAGGAATATAAAAAAATTTGAAATGTAGTTTGAAATGCCAATCAAAGATTTCAAATTTCTGAAGTAACCGTTGCGATGTGCATGTAATGCGAAAAAGGCCAATAAGGATGTAACTTCCCTAGAGATTGGATCTCCTTTTTTCCATTAAGCACGTCGATTATGTAGTCCCCGCTCCCTCCCTGCGCATGCCTACAAAACCGTCACACAATCAAGTAGTTCATTCCATCACACCACATGCTTATCAAACTTCCGTTTCTTGTTATTCCGACATGCAAAATGTCTTTCTTGTTATTCCAATGTGCAGAATTTAAATTTCTGTTGTTCCGGTAATTGATTTTAAGTTTCCTACGAACGGTAACCGATGAGTGCCTCATTTGTCTATAAAACCACATACAATTTTAAAGCATTCATTTCATTCCTCTCATATCTTTGGCACTCTGAATTGTAGGTTGGTCGTGTGGATGGCCGATCTCTGAATATATTTGTTGTGTGTTTTTATATAGGTGATGTCTACAGTTTCTCTGTGGTTTCTGTTGCTCAGAGGCTATCCGAAAGCTTTGGATGCATGGAGACAAAGCTTTTCTTCCATGGAAAAATCTGGTATGATTTCATTCTTGTTATGCTAAACTTTTCTCCACTCAGATTTAAGCTTTTACCTCAGATTTCATGGAAGGAAACATATGTTTTGTGTTTTTTGGTATTTTGTTTCGAAATTTTCGGGTAATCTTAATTGATTTTTGATGTGTTATTAAATTTTATTGTCTACCCAGGTAGCTGCAGTTGCATACTTTCATCGTTGGAGAATTGCGACAAAGAGAGTTGGTCCAACCCTCTATCAAATCATAACAAGTAAATCGAAATGCAATTACCATTCATACTTTAGCTTTTCTATAACAAGGAGCCACTGCAGTGGCGGTAGTCCCTGCCAAGGTTTGCAAGGACAACACAAATGGATTGTATACTGTCCGATTTGAAATGGAACTGAAATAGTTCCGAGGTCTGCAAGGACAACACAAATGGATTGTATACTGTCCGATTTGAAATGGAACTGAAATAGTTCGTTCAATGTGTAATTCATTGCATATATCTAAGGAAGATTCTATCAAAATTTAACCTTTAAAAAAAAATTCCATCAAAATTTAACCTTTTAAAAAGAAAATTAGTCATTCTTTTTTTTCAATTTAATGAATATATTTTAATATAAAATGTATTTTTTATATTTTAAAAAAAAAATTAGTCATTTGTTTTCCCAATTTAGTTAATTTATTTTAATATAAAATATAATTTTTATATTTTTAATATTTTTTAAATTAAAAGGAAAAACATTTTAATTTTTATAATAATAATAAAAATAATCGTCGGCGGCCGCGGTTCTCTCAGTGTAAGTCAATGTGTTTTAAAAGAAAAATACTTTAGCTTAACTGCAAGAGAGAAATTGTTATCCATGAGTAAAGCTTGTTGGTATTCATTTTTTTTATATATATAAATAAAAAAAAAAATAACAAAATTAATTAAAATAAATAAATAAATGTAATAATCAATAAATCATTTTAAATGAAATAATTTAAAATAAAATATAAAAGGAACTGCCAAGTAGGCTTGCATGCACCCACTCTCCACAACTGTGTTTTCAACCACAGCATGTTTTCTTAATTGCTTCTGTATGCCTCGATTGCTGCCCAGATGACTATGTGCATGTTTCCACTACGCCAATCTGGGACATCGTGAAGAATAGCACAACAAAAATATGAAGAAGCTGAGAGAAAATAAGAATCGGTTGTTCTGAACGCAAGGAAACAATGTATACAATGGCATTGAAATGGTTGCATTATCTAATTTTATTTGAGGAAAATGTCTCCCCTCGAATCATGGCTCCAAAATGTTCAGCGACAAAGCCTCAATCTACAGTATCAGATCAGGCTTGGCAATAGATTTCTTATTTTTCTTACAGGCTTGGCAACAGATTTCTTATTTTTCTTACAAAAGCGGCTTGGAAACAGATTTCTTATTTTTGTTATTTTCTTGAAGAGGCGGCCGAAAGTAGTTAAGATGGTCCAATAGTAAGTACCTGTTAAAATGTTCCAATAGTAAGTACCCCATTTTTCTCTTGAGATTTTTCTTTTATTGTTTGTGGACAATAAAACAATGTTATAAGCTAGATGCTTTTCACAGTCCAATACAGCCCTACCAACCACACCAGTTTTCCTTACATCATGACTATATATAGTTGCTAAGTTCAAGTATCTGAAATCCAGAATATCCGCAAATTTTTAGCCCAAAACTAACGATCAATAAACAATTCTTGGATAGAGTAGATTTGTAGGATTAAATGAACCAAACTAAAATCCCAAATATGCAAAACATAAGAGAAAATAGAAAATAACAAATTTTGTTTTAAGCGGCCAAAAAGTGATTCTTGGAAAGATAAAAAAGGAATCAAAAGATTTACCTGGAACACAACGTTGGCCTAAAGAGTTGCGGCCGCAGCCAAGCCCTTCGGAGCCCTCCTATAGTTAGATAGAATAGACTTCTTTATCCATGGTTGTGGTTAATATGAGCGATTAATTAGCGCCCAAACTAAGATAAACTACCTCTACCTCTCCCAAATTATTTCTTCTTTGCTCAGAAGAAATGGATGGGCGGGGCAGCAAAGGGCTTGGTCGCGGCCACCTCCTGCGAGGAGATCAGAGGGGTTGCCACCTTCCGAGGGCAAGGCTCCTCTCCCACCGTGCGGCCACCTGCAATCATGGGATGAAACCGCAAAATACGTTTAATAGCCGTGTTACCACAAACCTTGCTTTCCCTTTTTCAATGGCTTTATTTAGGCAACAAGGGTATGTGACATTTTTCTTGTTCCTCTTGTACAAGACAAGAACTATTTTTTAGTGATGGATAAAGATTTTAGCAGTCTACGAGATTTTATACTTCGAATTTAAATAACTTTATTTGAATAGTAGTTTTAGAATTTAATACAAAATGTATAATAAAAAGAACCATCAATAGATATTTCAACTTCCAACCTTCTTTCACTTTACCATTATCCATATTGTTTCTAACTCTTCATTAATCATAGATTCACTTACGAAAAACTATAACAAAAATGTATGGTCAAATCCTTTGACTATCTAAATTGACTTTAACCTGAAATCCCAAATCTAGATCATTGATTCACTGAATATTTCACAATCAAACGGATATGGGTGCGACCATCCATCTAATCAACAATCGAGATAAAGATGCTTGAATAAATCACCAAACAAAGACCAAATTAAAAGTACAGGGGTTAGACAAAATGCTACAACATATCTTTTAGCTAAAGAAAACGTAGGAAATTACAGAGAATATACCAAACTCTCAGAAGATGTGGTCTAAGACAAACACAATGTACACAATATCAATAAAGCCTTAATCCAGAATCCCAATAAAAAAATGAATCACTTGGAATGACAATATACACATCAATAACGAGCAGAAATAAAACAATGAACCACTTGGAATGACAATATACACATCAATAACGAGCAGAAATTAGACCCCGGCACTAGAACGGGAATCACCGTTGTGAGAGTTTGATATTAACCCTTCACTCTGTCAGCCGTCTGAGAGCTGGAAACTTTTACGTATGAAATAAGTCTGTACAGGATTGAAAGAGAAAATTCCTTTGCATCTCCAAGAAAACAAACTCAGCCGTCTTACAGTTGGATACTTTTACATTGGACTGAAGTATATATAGTCTTGAAAGAGAAAAAACCTACTGCGTTTCCAAGAAAACGAGAACGTAACCAAGACCCAATCCAAAATTGAACCAGGTAATCTCATTTCCCAGATCTCCAGTTCTTTTCTTTTATCGTGTTTTCACTGATCATTCCAACTTTTTCTTTTTATTGATTTTATTGTTGGTGTATCTCACCTATGGCATGAAGAGAATGTCAAAATTATGCTTTGTGTAAAAGCAAATGCCAGGAACATCATAAAAAACAAAGTCAGGTAAGATCGTAGTTAAAATTAAAAATAAATTAAAATATAATAACAAAGTAACCATGTGCTCCAATACAATTCAAAGATAGAAGGCCGTCCGGCATTTTCCTTCAAATGACACTTTGGTGGGATTTTTCGCTTGAGTTTTCTCAGACGTTGTAATGATGAAAACAACTTCAAATGTTTTTGCGTGTCCCACATTTTTCGGAATAATATAGAAAAGGAATGTCTATAACGTTAGAGTATGAATATTCTATTGAATCTTCATAGTCAGTTTAGAAATTTAAAATCTAAGTAGTTATATTTGAATCCAATAACTGTTCGGTGAAGTTACATTGAAAATTTCTCAAACAACTTATGGATAAGCATCTTTGGAACATGGATTTATCTGATAGCTAATTACGGACCACGGTCGAATCTTTTACATTTTACACTTATGTTCACATTGCATTGCCACGACAACCTCATAATTTCCGCTAGTAATAACACCCAAGATTTTTTCGAGTATTAGAGTTAGAAAGGCTAAACTGCATGTTCAGGCACCTGTATTCCGATTGTAACTTGAGAGGTATGCACTAATGCGTTATCTTATAGTGTTTTTCTCTGCTGGAATTTAAATAATCTACAGCATTTGTGGAGAACACTCAAAATTCGATGGAATTTTCTTTCATGAAAGTAGAGTCCCTGCAAGGCTGACGATAATAGTGATAAATCATTGTGGTGGAAAACAAATTTTTGGTATTTTTGTCTTGAACTCGCATGCATTCATCATCTGCTTTCAACAAAAATAGTTGCAAGTAAATCTAATACCAGTTATCATCTTTGTAATTAAATTCAACCATTGTAAAATTTAAATAGAATCTAGAATATCACTATATAATAAATGTATATTACAGGATTGAAAGGTTGAGAACAGGGAACTCAGGGATATCAAAACTGAAGTCTGGTCATTTTCAGAACAAATAAGTGAAATGTCGAACACAAATATGGTTCCCTACACTCGAAACCTACCTACTTTAATTAAAAGCAAACCTAATGGAGATGCATAAAAATTTATATCTAAATTTTCTAAGAGCTAATGAAATATTATGGATATTATTCACAACAGCACACTGATAAATAACAAAATCATTAAGCATATAATGAGTGAATCGAACTATATTTCCAAAGCTATCTCCTAAACTAAAGAAGGCTTGATTACAATAATTCGAAAAAGAACAATAATAAGTTTTAAATTCGAAACCACGCAAGAAAATTGGAAGACCGTCATTAACTGTCCATATATAGTATAAATAAAATCTAGACCATAATATCTAGACCCTATATTATGGTCGAGATCCATCCACCAAAATTCTCAAAGAAATCGGTGCAAACGGAAAACCTGAAATATATTATTTAAATTCGAAACCTTGAAAGAAAATTTACAAACACTCATTAAATATCCATATATAGTATAAAAAATAAAATTCAAATCCTATATTATTTAAATTCGAAACCCTGAAAGAAAATTTATAGATGCTCATTAACTATCCATATATAGTATAAAAAGTAAAATTCAGACCCTATATATTATGGTGGACGGTCCATCAATAAAAAATATCAAAGAAAACGGTCCGAATGGAAAAACCCAAAATATATTAGGGTTCTAAATTTTAAATTGCAGGTGGACGTCGTGATATAGATATAACTGAGGAACCTGGAAAACCAAATCACCGGATATAACCAAAAATAATGTATGTAACACATAGTCGGCGACCAATTTCCTGCAAAGAAGGGAACAATGGAGCTAGGTTGGGACTTCTTCCAGCACAAACAATGATATTAAGAACTCACTCATTGGGAGAACAAAGAACTTACCTGAGTATTTCACAAAGGGAGCAAGGGCATATACTAGTAGACCACCACTAGAAAGCATATTGAACGCTGCAAGCATATAATGTAAATGCTTATTGTCATTTAAAAAAAATAAACTGAAAAACTAAGCGAGAAGTTAAATTATAGTCATTTACCACAGCATAATGATAACCCTGCAAGAGACCAAGAACCTATTTCCGTAATTGTAGCGGTATTTTGTTCAAAGAAGGCGAAGACAGTAAGTCGCGCAGAAAATTACCCTTGCGGAAGAAAGGAATATAAGTTTAACTAGTAGATTAGTCAGACGCTAGCAAGGATACCTGAACCAAACCAAATCTGGAAGGGCAGAATGCAGTGAAAAGTGAAGCTTAGCCGCTACCATGGTGGAGCTTGGTTGTAGGGTAGCACTGACACAAATGAATGGCGAACAAAAGGGCGAGCACGCTACCATATAGCATTTAGAATTGAAGAACAACAGAAGACAAGTGGCCAACTGAAGACAAGTGGCTATGGCCATGCAAAATTAGTGTTGTGGAAGTTGGCAATTAAAGTTTGGATAAAATAACTTGCAGCTTCAACCAGCTTACTTTGGATAAAATAACTTGCAGCTTCAACCAGCCTACTTAGGATAAGATAATATTACAAACTTTGCCTCCACAGCCTACTTAGGATAAGATGATATTGCGGCAATTTTATTGCATCGAACGACGTGAAGGCTGCAATAAGGCCTCAATTATTTTGCAAACCAAAAACTTTGCTTAAATTTTTTTTGAATGAAATTGGGAGCATTAAACTTAGGTTAACATGCCAAATAACTGGAAAAAAAACTGGTCAAAGTATAAACTAATGCTTGGTCAACGATCTATCGATCGCTAATAGTCCCAGGCAGGGACTAATAACAATAACACATATAATGCTTATGTGTACCATATCATATTTTCAGTGTGTTCGACTGTGTTTCTCACCTTTCTATATTAATTTTATTCCTCAATTTTTCTATGTTTACTATTGCTTTGTGTTGCTACTATGCATTTATCTTATTCCTAAAATTCTGTGTTGATCGTTGCTTTGTGTTACTATTTCTTTGAACGTTATGCCAGGCTTAAAACCACTGAAATTTCTCTTTCTGTGTTAGGAACATGCAGTTTAGAGTGTCAGGGTTATACTGTAACAATCTCTTTCAGTGTTATATGTTTTCATTTATATTTTTCTTCAGGTTTGCTGTACAAATCTGAGACAAGCTATGTCCATGAATATGAGCAACTTACATTCTTACATTTATACGTCAGTGTATAAATCGGACATTATAAACTTACATTCTTCAGTGTATAAATGGGATGTTTTAAACTTAGGCACCTCTTGTTTTTGTCATAAACTCTTCTTGAGTTCAGCTTTTAAGGGCGTCAAAGCCGTATGGCCACGAAAAAATGTACTTCTCCATTCACCTTACAATATAACAACACATTGTTAAAATAAACTGAAATACATTTCATAGCAACCGTTTAGGATAAAGAAAGAATCATATTCCGTGAATAGAGTATAAATGGGAGGTTGTAAACCCGGCATTTCTTTTTACAAAATCTTCTCCAGTCCAGATTTTAAAGGACTTTTTAAACACTTTACACAATAAATATTTGCATATTTTATTTAAAAAATTTAAATTCGTGATGATATATTAGGGATGATATTTTAAAAAAGGTGTTTCTTAATATTACAAAGATAATGATAATTGTTTTTAAATATATTATCATTTATCTCTTATAATTTTAGTGTATTTTATTGTTTTATATATTATAGATATTTTATTAAATCAATTATTTTATTTAGTTATTGAGATAGTATACATGATATTTTCATTACATTGTAGATTTTTGGTTTTTAATATTTAGATTCCAAAACCATCGGGGATATTAGTTTATTAATGTTTGGGTATTAATTTATACAAATATTTTAATATTATTAAAGAAAATCACCTAAATAATAATTATAATATAAAAATTAATATATCGGAAAACTTATTTATTTATCTTTACAAAAATAGTCTTATAAGTGATGATGTATTTGTTTATTGGATTTGTGAATTTTATTTAATGTAATAATATATTGTTTTTTTAAGATTATTTCAGTATAATAGTATAATGTGTTGTAGATTTTATGAAAGATTTAATGTGGGAAAGGGAGTGAGGTAGGGAAATGGTGGTGGGAAGAGATGGAGCCTAGAAGGGTGGTAGGCAGTGGGAGTGTAAGAGGGAGGGATGGAGTGGGTTAGGTAGAGGGAAATTAATGAAGGAGGCAATGGCGGAGAGGGAAAGGGAGAGGGAAGGGGAGAAAGGGGAGAGATAAAGAGGAGGGAGTGGGGAAGAGGGAAAGAGAGTGGGAGAGAGAGGTAGAGAAAGAGGAGAGACAAAGGGGAGGGTGTGGGGAAGAGACTGAGAGGAAGGAAGGTGAGGTGATATGTGTAGAGGAGGAGGAGGAGGAGGATGCAACGGTGAAGAGACACGGGTGGCAAGGGAGGAGGCTGCATGGTTGCAGACGGAGGCAGAGAAGGTGCAAGAGCCAGAGGGGAAGTGGGAGGAGGTAGAGCAGGAGGGGCGGGAGGGGGTGGCAGGGGAGGGGAAGGACAGAGAGGGTGGTGGAGGTGG
>APFE031699334.1:33559-61332 GCA_000404065.3 Pinus taeda | reverse complement strand
TCCCCATATTGTTATTATTGTGCCCCATAGAAGCCCACTATTGTTATTATTGTGACCTTACATTATTATTGTTAGGTCGGCTCTAATTATATTATGACCCCTTAGACTCCTATATATAGAAATGAGGTCTTTTCATTTGTATCATCCAATAATTATTCATTTGTCTAATGTAAAGGAGATTGCCCCTTGAAGAGGCTGAATTCTAAGGCATTTATCTCTCTTTTCTATCTTTTTGTGAGCTGGTTTCATAACAGTTGTTGGCTAGAGTGTTCAAGAGACTTTCAGATCCAATTTGCTTCTTTCTCCATATATGTGTAACTTTCTTTTTTGGCTTGGTTATCATGGTTCTAGCTTGTGTAGGGACCCAAGTCAAGTTACAATCACGTGCCATATGTCCAATGTTATGGCAATTGAAGCACTCCATCTTGTTTATGAATGAGTAATCATGACTTCTTTTTGCAAAATTGCTTCTAGGAGATTGACGAGGACCATTATATTTGTCTTTGTGATATGCCCTACAATATTTTTCCATGTGCCCAAAGTTTGTACAAGAATAGAAATAACCAAGAAATATACTTTGGTACCTGGGAGATGAAGATTTCCTTGATGTACTTCCGAAGTCTCTTTGCCTTGGGATTCTTGACATCATCTACAAGTCTTCTTGGAGTAGGATTTATTCTAATGTTTTCTTGATTCTTCTCCTTTCCTTTAATGGAACTGGGAGCATGAACATTTCTTCCAGGCTTCCTCACATCCTTGATGTTTGAAGCATTATAATTCTTGCTTGAGGATTCACCTGCATATCCAAGACCTGATTTATCGAGAGACCTTTGATGACTTAGGATGTAATCTAAGGTTTGAGAACTTTTCAAGTTCTTATTCAGCAAGTCAACTTCCTTTTTAAGAAAGACAATTTCTTCCTTCATTTCCTTGCATTATTCATCCTTCTTTGATAGAATTATCTCCATTTCTTCCTTCATATTGGTTGCTTCACATGATTCGGCCTTAAGAGAAGTGATTTATGATCTTAACTTGGTGATGTCATCATTCTTTTCTTCTAGTTGGCACATCATGGTGTTGCTCTCCTTTTCTTCTTCACCAACTTGTCCTTCTATGAATGCCAAAGCTTTCATCACCTTCTCAGCTCCTTGTACTTGTTTCCTAGCTTCTTCTAGTTGACATCGAAGGGAGGAGATCTCTTCCTTGTATTGACCAATATCTACTTCAAGTTTGTTCAAGTTATTGAGTCTTTGCTCAAGGTGGCTTGACAAAGTTTCTTCCCTTTTCTTTGCCTTATCCAATCGATTTGTCATGGATATGACTTCTTCATGATGCTTTTTTTTTTTTTGATGAAATTCCTCCTTTAGTTTGGTGAGCTCCTTGTCTCTTTCTTGAAGCTTGAAAAGGTCAACTTCCTTACTTGTCTTGTCCTGGTCACCATCTTGCGCTTTCTTCTTAAGTTCCTCATTTTCCTTTTTCAAACTATTTATCCCTTCCATGACAACTATAAGTTTAGTCAGGAGATCTTCTTCAAACTCTTCTTTGCTTTCTTCTTCTTCTAGGTCTTCTTTGGCCTTTATGTCATCATTCTTATTTTCAACTTCCTTGATGGGTTCTAGATTTCCTTCTTGCCTTCCATCATCTTCTTGACTAGTGTTCATGGTGAATGCTCCTTGGTGAATGCAGCTACAATAGGCTTCATTGCAGGTATCAAATTGCATGTGTATTTTCCTTTCTATATTTGGCATGTAGAAATTTCACCTGTAGATCAACCTGATATGTGCAATGTACTAAAGCATAATACTTGATCTAGTTCTACAAAACATTAAGCGGAAGCATAATAGAATTCATGAGCAACATCAAGCATAAAAAGATATAACTTAGTAAGAGAAATAATCAACCATAACACAAGATATATCACTGGGGAAAGCACCAGCATAAAACCCCAACACTGTATTATAAATCAAGTGGAAATCCTCTTCAGTTTACAAAAAGAATCAGCTCAAGAGCTATCTTGAACTCTCTGCAATCAGAAGATGAAGATCATAGACTACCTAGGCCTCAATATATAGGCCACAAGTCCTCCAATCCCCTATTTCCTTGCGCAATTTTGATTGGGGTCCAATTACATAACATGTGGGAATTGGCCCCAGTCATACCTACTGTCAACTTTAGGTCCAACTACGCAATACTTGAGGACTCTAGTTCCTCCTGCATGCAAGGAATACTTACTAGAAATATCCTAGCAACTAATAGTACATTGTCCCTCCATATGATCTCAATTGGGTCTCTGTCTAAACTACCATGCATCAGTTATCCATGAGAGAATACTCAGTTATCTGAAAATAATAGTTGTCACATGCATGCAAGCATCAACAAACTATATCTCATCAATTTAACAACTTGTTAAATTAATCTAACTGGACTTGACTAAGTTAAACTAATTCAACCGATCCTCTCATTATAGAACTCATACTTGATTCCTCAATCAGTGGAGAAAATCAAGGATAAATTCCTCAATCAGTGGGACAACTAATTGCATGTTCTCACAAAGACTTCCAAGTTTAATTTTCCATAACTAATTAACTCATGGAGAATTAATTAATTAATAATCAAACTGCTCGTAAGACCAAATTCGATTTTACTTCCTATAGTTAGACCAGGGACTGCTAAAAATAGGAAGGGACCATGAAATGCTATTTTTAGAAGATGCTATTTTTCACAGTTTCATCTCTCACCCAAGGTGGCAAAATGCTCACTGGCCAAACTGCTATTTTTAGAAGTGCTATTTTTAGCAATTTCTAAATTTAGCATTTCTTGTTGCACACTTTTCAACATGGCATGCATGGGAATACATGTGTTGCTTTTCTACCATCGCATGGGTTTTTCTAGGTGTGACAGTATTTTCAGCCTAGCCTTGCAATTTCCTGATAGCTTTGGTGATAAGGGTTCTCTCATTCGGTTTATGTGGGATGGTTGGATTGGATTTGAAGTTGAGTGGGGTGGATTTATGAATTGAAAAACACATGGTGTAGTGCTCCTTGAACCAAACTGACGATCACAAAGTCACTGGCCTAGTAACCCCTAAACCATACGGTGGGTTATGGTAAAGCCAGATTGTGTGCCTAGAAATTCTTACCAGTGAATGGAGGGATATAGGGTAAAGCCAAAAGGTGGATTTTCTCTTTGTTGGGCCTAGTGGTTCTGGAATGGAATGCTCGGTAAATCCTAGAGGGTATGTCTCGGTGCAGGGCCTAGTGATCCCTGGATCAGACTATGGATGCACAACAAAGCCTGAGAGACTAGGAGGCACTCAAATTACTCAAGATGTAGGCAGAGAACTCTGGTGGCATGCACATTGATTGGTGTTTTCGATGTGTTCTATGAGTCCCACATTCATGCATGGAATATGACACGGGGGTGATTGGCTAAAGAGAGACTTGGCTCAGCCAATCTATGGTCGAGTGGAATGTGGTAGTCCCATCAATGGTTGGTTCATTGCATTCATTAATGAGAAATTCATTCCCTTCATTTTCATGTGTAAATGTACTGGTGTAATATGGATTTTGATGGCTGATATGTTTATTGTATTTTTTTTCCTATTATCCTAGTTGTTGGAGAGGTAAATCCCCTCTACGGATAGAGGCGATCCCTACTAGCCCAAAACGGGTCTAGCAACAATCAAACAATGCTATCACACAAGTTCCTAATTGCAAATAAAGAGTAGGTGATGAAGACCTACTTGAGATCCAACGCTTGAGTTCGTAGAAGAGATGGCACTCGCGTTCCTTTGCCTTGGCCGGTCATGATCCTCCACTATCCACGTGAATGGACACTTGCACACAAAGAGAACAAACACAAACACAAGCGTGAAATCTAATATATGCAATTATACATCAGTTAGGAAGGATATAATTCAACATCAACCATTACAAGTACAGCGAGAATGGAACCATAATGATAGTCATCTATTATTTATAATTCAACAAAGGAGAATACAACCAGTGTCCTGACGTCAAGTCCTCCTTTGGCTGGGTGCTCAGCTACACAAGTCTTGCAAAAGCTTGAAGGGGTGAGGGACAAGATCTCTCTCTCTTTAGTGACAAAGTCTCCTTACTTAGGGAAAGCCTTATGGATACAAAGAAGGCTTCTTGCAACTCCAACCTTTTGATATCTTCCTTTCAGCACAAGTATTGCCACAAGAGTCAAAGCTATTAGAACCAGAACTAGAACTAAGACTAGCTTGCTCAAGCCATGAGAACAAGCTTTTATAGAGGAAAAGGAAGAGATAAGGTCAATCCCCCACAATCATGGATTTGGCTTCATCACTTGGAAACTTCCATGGAATGGTGGCAAACAACTTTCCATTCAAGGAGATTCGAAGCCAGACCAACCTCACTCAACTTGGAATCAGTTTGGTGAATGAGGTGGACAGAACCTTCGGAGGTTTGAGTGGTTAAAAACTTTGCCCAAAATGATTGGCGCGTTTGCGAGTCTGGGACAGAGCGCTAATGGCGCGCCCTTTCATTAGAATTTTCCCCATTGGCACGAGCATAACACAGGGCACCAGCGCTAATGCAAAAAGGGTTGTTTTTAAGGGCAAAGAGCAGGAGATGTCCTAAGGGCATATGAAGCTCATGTTTAGAGGTGGATAAGGCAAGTGGTTTCAAGTCTTGTCACTTCTCACAAGTCCCGGAATGGGTCCTCCAAGATGCGGGAGAGGGGTAACAGGGACAGTGAAAAACGGTGACAAATTACTGTGTAACAGATGCCCCCTAAAGCATGAGGCCCGAGAGAGAGAGGGGTGAAGTGCTTTACAAGAACATGTGTGACTGAAACACTGCCACCGGAGAACCTGCGAAAAGAAGTACAATTGATATCTCAAGTACATGATATATATGTGGTATGGGCGCAACCATCCGTAACAGAGTATAAAACTGGATCCCAGGCATGGATGCAGCCATCCGATGAGGATCTATTAATGGAATCAGGTATGGTCACAGCCATCCAATGAGTGAGTCATGTAATGATTACAAAAAATCCACAAAATGCAACCCGGATGTTAAACATGCACAATCCGGGGTCTTGCGCTCCAACTTGATCCGAACATAGTACAAGTTCAAGCATGTGAATACAGGAGTCGAAGTCGAACATGCATGAACATCGTCTAATTACCAGCCAATGATGAAAATTGTTAACAGACGCGAGAGGTGCCACCAATAATGACGATGGTCCTCAAGGTACTATAGGTACAATCCACGGCGTGCGAATGAATGAGCCGGTGTCAAACACCCGTAGAATCATCCGATCGGAGGCCAATGATGAAAACTTCTCGTCGAACACGAAGAACCTGCCATTGGGGCATGCAAGCTCCAAGGTACCTGAAGGGAGTCTCTAGGTCACCTTCCTGGATAATGAGCTGAAGTCGACAGGAAGTGATCTTCACCGAAGGTGGGCCATAATGTTTCCCACATCATCAACACGAGACGGAAAGAGACAATATGTATTTTGTGAGATATCGGAGGGAGGTTGAGTATTCTTGCAGAGGCCAACTTCTCTTGAACATATCGGCAGCACAACGACGGATTTGGCAGTATTTTAGGTCAAATGATCAGGGGTCATGATGACAAGACGATGAGCAGATGAATGGTCAAATAGCATAACCCAAACCCATGGAGGCAAATGTGAAACGAGATGAGATGTCCCCACCCAGACACGAACGCAACAAGTGCCATGTTCAAAGAGCGACATACTGCCGATGACGACGATTATGATTCCTTTATTTCCCCCACCATTTCTGGCGAGTACCCCAATTATTTTTGGATGACAAGCTTGACGGGGATAGCATATGCTTGAGGAGCATCATTTCGACAAAACCCGATGTCATTAAGTTTTAACGAGTCTGACAAAGGAAGAACTCGGCATCTTTTCATGTTTAGAGAGTTTTAAAAGACAACGAAAAGAAAACTCCAGGGGTGTCCTTTTTCGTAAAGTTGTGTCTCTCGAGCCCGAAAAGGTATAAAACAATGCTCGAAAGAACCGCTCGATCATTACGACCGAGGAGTACTTTTCGTGAATAGTGACATTGATCCGAAAAAGTAAAAAAGCGACCGATATCACGTCGTTTCATTCCCATTAACGAACCTGAAACGACAAAGGTCCGATGATCTTTTCATTCTTTATACGGTCGGAAAAAGAGTTTAAAAAAAACCGCCTCTCATTTAAGTTTAACAAGTCGAGAGGAATAACTCAGCAATCTTTTCATCTTTAAACGGTCAGAAAAGAGCTGAAAGAAGACCTCCATTTCTATTCTCTTTAACGAGTCAAAAAGGAAAAAAGACTCGGCAATCTTTTCATATTTTACGAGTCAGAAAAGAGCTTAAAGGTGACTCGGGTATGGGTTCATTTTTACACAAGCTTAAACCATGGAGAACTTCTGCTTGGATTCGGTTTCATGTTTACACAAGCTTGAAACGAAAAACTATGCTTGTTATAAGTTCGCATGCCCCCAGCATAATGACGCAAAACGAGGTACATGCCCCCCAAGCTTCATTGCATTCAACAAAGTGGATGGAATGAAGGTTCACTTTTGAGATCGTGGAAAGACTCGACTTGTATTTTACGAGATCTTAATCAAACGACTCGACTTGGAAAGGGAGTTGTTTCATTTTTTAATGAGGTTGACACAGTAAAAGAACTATCCTCATAACCCTTGTTTCATTTTTTGAAGAGCTTGACACAAGATCAGGAACTATGCTCGGTACACCTAATTTCATTTTTTAAGGAGCTTGACACAGGAAAGCGAACTATGCTCCGACCGAACTTCATGATAATGAACAGGAAGTTGGGGCTTCCAAGAGTGGCTCTCCCGGTGGGAGGTCAACATCTCAGAAGTCAGGACCCAATGCCCCCAGGACACTATGCACGACGGCGGCATCGCTGGATACAGGTATGGGATAGGTGGCCACGTAGTTGATTTGTGGGGGGGCAGATACAACTGGTGGATAAAAACTAGGAGGGGACGACAACTGCGCAGGAGGCATCAGGGGACTAACGAATGACAATTGATCGATAGTCACCATTCTTCCATCGTGTGGAAAGCAAACCACACGGAAAAGCGAAGAGACAAGGGCCCCCATAGCATAAACATAGTCGCGACCAAGGAGAAGAATGAAATCTAAAACACCTTGGGTAAACAACACGTCGATATAGACGGTTTTACCTCCCAAAGTAATAGGGAACTTCGGGAGGACTCCTAGAGATGGACAGGCTCCTCCGTCGAAAGCCAACAGATTCTGCGTGACCAGCCCGGGCTGCGGGGAACCTAAAGCTTGCCAAGTAGTGTACGGCATAAGACTGACCGACGCGCCTTCGTCCAGAACAGTGCCAGGTACTGCCTTATCACAGGTAAGTACCGTAATATGGAAAGGCACATGGGATGGAAGGCGGAAAGCGGTCAGGTGACTCCAATCAAAGGAGATGGCAAAACTACTTGGTGGGGGAATCGTATTATTGCCCCCATGCTCCATAGGAACCGAAGAGGGACTTTCGAGAGCAGCTGGGATAGGAGAGTCATTTCTGGACTCAGGGGAATCTGAGGAGACGAGAAGAAAATGGGAATTACGCCCTTCCAAAACAAAGTGATCGGGTGGTGAACTCGAGTTGACACTCTTTCCGACCAATAGTTGGTCTGGAACAGGCTGGGCAGAGCCAGGTTCAGGAAGAGGAGGCTGGACAAGAGAGGAATTTGAACCAATCTCGTTGTCAGCAGAGGGACGATATGCAGCTACAGAAAGACGTTGATATTCAACGGGGAGTTGGGGTGAGGGAGCCGCAAGATTTTCCAATACGTCGGAGGCTTTATCCATGAGTGGACAAAGGTGAAGGGGATGATTGCCTTCACAAAGTCTGCAAGGGATTTGAATCTTCCCTTTTCCTTTACTATTCCCAACTGATAGAGTAGCATCGCCAAGAGATTCAAAGGGCGATGAGGGGCAGGCCAGATCACGGGACCATACTTCTAAGACCCTGGGAATGCCAGGACAATCGCGAAGAAGGTGGTCATCCTTGCACAATCTACAAGGAAACTTGACCTTCCGCGGAGGAGCAGAAGGTGGCCCGACTTCAGGTTTACTCGAGGGGGTAGCTGCACTTTTAGCCTCTCCTTTGAGAGCCTTCTTCTTCTTCCTCTTCTTCTTCCTCTTCTTAGCCACCTGGTTACTCGAACCGAGACTTTCACCAGGCGAAGTAGAAGATGAGGACGTAGAAGTGGGCGTAGAAGGGGAGAGGTCCACCTTAGAATCAACATGAGGTTGTTCAGGTGGAGGGACTGATTGATCAGTAGGTGAGACGACAGGGACCAGAGAGGTTGAGAACAACCAAACAGGCAACCCAACAGTTAACCCTGGGAGGGACAACGTTGCCATGTAAGGAGCACCAACATTCCCGAGAGGAGGGAAATGACCAGGATTCCCGTCGGGGGGGAACTTGGGTTGGTGAACCCCGAAAAAGTCGTTGTCAAGAAAAAAAAAGAAACCTACTCGAGCTAACGCGAACAAGACCTAACCAGGTAAATGTGAACGCGGCCGAATAAATTTTAAGACAAAGGAACTGAACTTGACCTTTTCATGTTTTAAGAGACGAGAAAAGGAAAAAAGGTGACTCTAGTCGCCTTCGAATATTTTGTGAGCCCGAAGTGACAAACTGCTCAAGAGAGCCTTTTCTTTTAAGGAGTCTGAAAAGGATCAAAAATTGACTGCTCTGGAGAAACTAGGCAAGGGGTTTACCAGACAATCCGTAAAACTGCTTATACACCTTGGCAATCATATGAAAACCAAGGACTTTCCGTACTGCAGTCAATCTTCCCGAATGCTGTGTTCGGTGCGTTACGGGCTGTAAGGCGACAGACACGGCTTCCTATGGATCAAGGATGATAACCTAGTGGAGTCTCCCCATATATACGCGATGGTACGTGGGAGCCCAAGTCTGTGCTAGACCACAATTGAACCACACCAGGAGGAATCACCCAACCTTAATGTGAGAACAAAGGTGACTAGGTTTAACGACGCCGGAGCACGTCTCTAGCCTAGACCTCTAGAATATTTGCGTTATGTTCTAATGCGTTTTTAAGTTTATTCGGTTTATTTTATGGTTGATCTTTAGTTAAGTTTCAGTTTAAGGCCCTACCGTATGTGATCTTCCACAATTTCCTAGATGCAAGCTACATGCGAAAGAAAGCCATTTCGTTCGATGAATACTAACTATGAGAAGGTTAAGAGTTTCAATCAAACAAAACGAACTCAATCAGCCAAACAACCTAATGCAGCTAATGGCAAATAAACAAAATTTTTCTTTTCAATAATGCAAATAACGAAAAGTTCTATTCCATTCACTATTAAATGCAAAATAGATTATTTGATTCCTTTCTACGAGCACAATGCACTAGAATGAATTTTGAAAGATAACAACATTGAGAAAAGAAGTGAAGTCACTCAATGAAGGCACAATGAAATCCCAAGACGCTAAAATAGTTCTCCAAATCAAAAGGAAAACAAGGCTTCGCACGAGCTGTGTGATCTAAGCTCAAACAAAGCTAGAATGAAATCCAAGCAAACAAGAGCAAGTTGTTCAGAAATCACTCAATAACACTTCAACAATCACTGAAGAAAGCGTGAAAAGCAATCACAAGGTTAACCAGATAATCAAAGAACCCAAAACTCCCATGGGAGGCTCGAAACACATGGCCACTAGATGCCCTAGGGTTGAGGTGTGAAATCGATGGAAAGAGGCGAACACCCGGAGGACAAATGTTGCAAACCAGTCAAACAGGGCTTAAACACACTCCAGCAACTGAAAAAGAGGTGGAAAAAAGCAAATCCAAGCTCAGACAGCAAGCAAAACAAGTGGACCAGAAACTACACGGCCTGGTGCGACTGTCAGGCTACAACTCGCGCTAAACAAGGATTGGCGCGGGTTGTCAGTTAGCAACGAGGGCCACTAGCGCGACTGTGAAGGCAAAAAGCGCGCTAACAAAGTTTGCTAATTTCAAAAGAAAAATACGCAGTCTAGGGCTTGGGTCACAGGCTTAAAGCAAGTCAAAAAGTACAGGGGCAGCAAGAAATTCAATCCAAAGGCTTAAGCAAGCAATCAAAAGAAAAACCAAAGAGGCAAGACAAACTCCAAATTGTTTAGTTCGTAAACTGAACCGGAGATCGACTGAAGCGGCTTTGATCTACTTCACTACTGCAAAGCAATAGTGTTTCAAAGGCTATCTGGCCGTGTTTCAGACTCCGTCTAAGTTTACAAATCAAAACAACAAGCTAAACTCCCCAGCAGAGTCGCCAAATTGTTGGAGAGGTAAATCCCCTCTACGGATAGAGGCGATCCCTACTAGCCTAGAACGGGTCTAGCAACAATCAAACAATACTATCATGCAACTTCCTAATTGCAAATAAGGAGTAGGTGATGAAGACCTACTTGAGATCCAACGCTTTAGTTCATAGAAGAGATGGCGCTCGCGTTCCTTTGCCTTGGCCGGTCACGATCCTCAATCCACGTGAATGGACACCTGCACATAAAGAGAACAAACACAAACCCAAGCGTCAAATCTAATATATGCAATTATACATCAGTCAGGAAGGATATAATTCAACATCAACCATTACAAGTACAACGAGAATGGAACCATAATGATAGTCATATATTTATTAATATTCAACAAAGGAGAATACAACCAGCGTCCTGACGTCAAGTCCTCCTTTGGCTGGGTGCTCAGCTACACAAGTCTTGCAAAAGCTTGAAGGGGTGAGAGACAAGCTCTCTCTCTCTTTAGTGACAAGATCTCCTTACTTAGGTAAAGCCTTATGGATACAAAGAAGGCTTCTTGCAACTCCAATCTTTTGATGTCTTCCTTTCAGCACAAGTATTGCCACAAGAGTTAGAACTATCAGAACTAGAACTCAAAAACTAGTTGGATCAAGGCATGGAGACAAGCTTTTATAAAGAAAAAGGAAGAGATAAGGTCAATCCCCCACAATAATGGATTTGGCTTCATCACTTGGAAACTTCCATGGAATGGTGGCAAACTACTTTCCATCCAAGGAGATTCGAAGTCAAACCATCCTCACTCAACTTGGAATCAGTTTGGTGAATGAGTTGGACAGAACCTTCGGAGGTTTGATTAGTTCAAAACTTTGCCCAAAATGGTTGGCGCGATTGCAACTCTAGGACAGAGCACTAATGGCGCGCCCTTTCAATAGGATTTTCCCCATTGGCGCAGGCATAACACAGGGAACCAGCGCTAATGAAAAAAGGGTTGTTTTTAAGGGCAATGAGCAGGAGATGTCTTAAGGGCATATGAAGCTCATGTTTAGAGGTGAATAACGCAAGTGGTTTCAAGTCTTGTCACTTCTCACAAGTCCCGGAATGGGTCCTCCAAGATACAGGAGAGGGGTAACAGGGACAGTGACAAACAGTGACAAATTACTATGTAACAGGGGAAATATTAATATGGTTATTGCCAGAAAAGTCGTCCATGAATGAGTATATTTCACTTCTGGCGCACTCATCAATGAGCTAGTCAATGAAGGGTGTGGGAAAGTTGTCTTTGGGACAGGCTCGATTAATATTATGGTAATTAACACAGACCCTGATAGTGCCCTCTTTTTTAGCGACAGGGACAATATTGGAGACCCAATCTGTGAGTGGGATGGGGTAAATAAAACCAGCCTTGAGAAGCTTTTCAACTTCCACTTTAATAGTTGCAGCCTTCCAGGGGTGTACGGGGTGCAGATGCTGTCAAATAGGTTTAGCACCCGGATAGGTAGGTATCTCATGCACCATGATGCTAGGATCGATGTCGGGCATCTCTTCGTAAGACCAAGCAAACACATCATGAATTCACGAAAAAGACCTATATAGAGCCGAATCTCCTCTGGAGTACAAGTTACCCCAATATGGATATGCATGACAACCCCTAGTTTACCAGAGATGTCGATCGGCTAAGTTTGCATGATCTTTCCCATATTCCCTTCAGAAGACACTTGATGGATTTGAATGGGTGTCTAAAGAGGTTGAAAGGGAAAACAAGAAGCAAACCGCTCAAGACAAGTAAGCATTTCACGATGGGGAGGGATAAACGAGGAACGATGGTGATGATCAGACCAAGGGGGTTCCTCGAAAGACATGGTCTCAATAATCACTTCATCAATAGGAAAAACCTCCTACAATGGGTCCGAAGAAGCGCTATCTCCAAGCCAAGGGGAGTGAGCATACGAGTCGAGAGCTCTGCTCGAAGGAGCAGATTCAGAGGATGGAGCCGATGTAGAAACAATCTTGACATAGTTGAGCTCAGCAGGACTCAATTACATCTCATCGCCTCAGGATTCTACCTGGTCAAGAGGAGGAAGAACCCACAGATCGGAACGAACAAAAATCATATTAATAGGGGCGATGTTGGGAGGTGGGAGTGAAAAAACACCCATAAGGGAAGGATCTTTAAAGATTCCAGCACCCACACTCTCAAAAGGAACAGAGGTATGCTCCACGAAAGACACATTGCCATCGAAGGAAGAGGTGAAGAAAGACAGCTGGTCTACAGTGACAATCTTCCCCTGACGAGGGAAAAAAATGACATGAAATAGAGATGAGGCCACGGCTCGCATGGCGTATGTCCAGCTTCATCCTAAAAGGAGGTTGTAGATTAAATTTGCATCAACAACTTCAACCTCTACTTCGACCATATTTCCTTCCAACGTAATGGGCAAGCGTTGGAGGATACCATAAGGATGAGACTCTCTCCCATCAAATGCCTCCAAGGTCGTAGGAGACTGGCTTAAAGTCAGAGAACTAATAGCCTTCCAACAAGCAATAGACATTATGCAAGTAGAAGCGCCTTCATCAATGACGGTACGATGAATCGTTTTGTTATTGATTATGACCTAAATAAGGAAGGCAATTTGGTGAGGTAGCCTCGGTACATGGCTTTCAAGGTCAAAAGTAATCAAATCCGAGTCGGTCGGGTCAATGCCACCGCTGGATGATAGCAAAGACTTCCTCTGAGAGGGGCAGCTCTGGATAACTTCTAACGTGGACATAGTTGACAGAGCCTGAGCTAAGTCCTCAATCATGCTATAGTGTTGAGCAGCATGAGCATTGGGGTTGTACGAAGGTTTCCGGAGTACACCCTTAGGAGGAGGTCGGATGACTGTTTTAGTGCTAGGTCGCTCAATATGAAGGGGACCAGAACTGGACGAAGGAGCACTAGAGGGGACCTCAGGCTCCTTCCTGACAGGCGATGGATATTCTTTTGCTCGAGTAATAATGTGGACGGGAATCGTCCCAGCCATAAATACCTAAGAGCCAAAAGGAGAAGAGGATTGAGACAGATCAACCACCATTTGAGTTTGTTGCGAGGGAAAAGGTTCTTTGAGCATGACAGGAGTTCCAGGTGCACCTTTCAGCAAACAACTAACTTTAAACAGCCTTGGGCAGTTTTTGGTATACTGATCCTCATCACAGATAAGGCAAGGATACTTAGGCTTGTGTTTGGTACGTTCCTCGGGTGGAGGTTTAGGGGAATCCTGCTTCAGCTGTTCAGCTTTATTTTTCCCTTTTCCCTTCTTTTTCCCTTTCGAGGCTTTGTCTGTCGTGGTGGACTGGACGACATTCACCTCAAAAGTATTACCAACATTGTATGTAGCCTGGGAAGTATTTTCATTGGAAGCATTATGCTTTTGCTTTTGCTTTGGAAGTATTTCAACAAAGGGTGTCGGCGGAGCTTTGGAAGTTCTAGGTCTCGGAGCATCAGGCAAATAATCATATAACATACCAGACTGGGAGTAAACCAATTCAAGGTACTGAGCACATGCAATAGCTTGCTCTCCAGTTACACATGCCCCCATAGCAATGCCCCATGCTATTGGACCAAAGAATGAAGTCATAAACTAGTCAGTCAAAAGCTGATCGAGAATCCAAAACTTAATCAAATGGCGATGTCATCTCCATTCATGAATATGATCATAGATATGTGTGGTCGTAGTCTTTTTTAAGGATGTGAGGAGATGTGTACCCGTTTCATAATGAATTGACAACTAAAAATGAGTTTAGAATGTCATAGCTAGTGAGTTAAAGTCCTAAAAGGATCCGCGAGCTAATTTGATATACCACTTAGTAGTAGAACCAGTGAGAGTTCATTGAAAAAGGCAAAGGCGGATTGAATCATCAAGCCATGAGTTTGACAAGCACCATAGATGATATGTCATAACATGAGCCTAGGGATCTTCTCCATCTTTGCCATCAAACTTGGGACAATCACCTGGAATTTTAGTTGGAACCGGCGGCCAATACGGATTATGAAGAATGGGATCATTGGTCAGTTTGGACACGTCTGGTAATTCCAACGTTGCTAAAAAAGGTAACTGATAATTAAAGGACATTTGCGGCCTAGGTAGGAGGTGGTACCAGAGTTCCACCCAGCTGTTTATTTCCCCCATTGGTTTTGTCCGAATGGACTACGCCCATAAGGGTTTTGTCCGTAGGAATTTTTCCCATAGGGGTTATAGCTATAACTAGACGGTTGACCCTGGACTTGCCCCCAGCATTCCATTGATTACCAACTTGACTTGCAGGGGCAACATAAGGTTGCTGGAAATTCTGATAATGATTTACCTGCGGTTGTTTATAATTTTGATACGGGGCAAATTGAGTTTTCCCTTGGGATTGTTGGGTACCATAAGGCGGCTGGGCTCCAAACTCGGCTTGGTAGCTAGGCTGGGTCTAATAAGCAGATTGAAATTAGGATCCAACCTGCATTTGAGGACCAAATTGGGTCTGGAGCCCAGACTGGGGTTGAAAACTATGTGGCACTTGAGAAGAAACCATCATTTGAGTGCCTGGTTGAGCAGGCCCAGACGGATATCCTTGAGTAAACTAAGGTTGAGCCATCTGGCCAAAAGGTTGACCTAGCTGAGATTGAGGTTGCCCTACTTGCCCAGAAGGTTGAGCTTGTTGGGTAGTGGGTTGCCCTTGCACAACTTAGGGTTGTCCTGATGGGCCGGATAGCTGAGCAGACTGGATGGTTGGTTGGCCTGGTTGACTTTGAGGCAGACCACTTTGTCTAGATGGTTGACTTCGCTGGATAGTGGGATGGCCTTGCTGAATGTAAGGCTGACCAACTTTCCCAGAAGTGAAACCTTGTTGGATGTCGGGTTGACCTTGTTGCATGTAAGGTTGTCCCGGGTTACCAGAAGGCTGCTCGATATAGGTAAAAGAAGGACCACCAAAGGCTGAAGGTTTTCCCTGCAAGGGTTATCCTTGTACACCTCTAGGTTGCCCTAGATAAGGTTGTCCATAAGATGGCTGACCTTGATATGGTGGCCCTTGAAGATTTGTGGGTGATGCTTGGCCACTATGATAACCAGTGGTGCCCCAAGTAACTGACAACGGAACCGTGACCTCAACCGCGGGTTGAGTCAGTATAGGTTCGTGATAATAGATGTGACCTCTGCGAGAATCATAATAATTAAACAGATTCTGAGGATCCAGATTCCGAAGAGCTTGTAGATATTGATCATATGCCTCCCCGGTTGGAATGGAACCAGAAGAAGGTGGGGCACTTAGTGTGGGATTAACAACTCCTACCGTTGAGCCACTATGATAAGTAGGACTAGCAGAAGGTCCGACAATAGTGGTAACCACTGAAGAAGCAGTGATGGTGCTGACAACAAGGGTTGAAGAAGCCACACAAATAGTTGGCATGGTCGGAATAGATGTGATGGACACATTGTGAATTTGAGGCGTGAATGACTGCAAAATCGAAGGAATGGTACGAGACCATATGGAACTTGAAAGGTGAGACCTGGAACCAATGATGTTCGCCAAAGTATTATACCTTAAAGGCAATGCAACAACAAGGGAAGTAACACGGAAAAGTAAAGTTCCTGTTTCATGGAAAGGTGAAGTTCTTACTTCTGGAATATGTATTTCACTTTCTGATACAAAGGATTCTTCACCAGAGACGGGAGCCATCTCATCCATGTCAGAATAAGACATCGGGATCGTAGCACTAGGAGGAGTAGCGGGAAAGTCTTCCTCAGAAGGCTCCCAGACAGGGTTCCACTGAATATCGTAAGAATTGTCCTCTAGGGCGCGAGAGTTAAGCGGTTGGACATTCGGGATAACAGGAAGAGTGTCACTAACAACCGGTACCTCGGGAGACAGAATCGGTGATTCTGCCAGGATGATTCAATTCAAAATCCTAGGAAAAATAACTAGAAGGGACCCTACTCAAAATAAACATAAACAAGATCTAACCGGGTGAATGTGATCGTGGCCAAATAAATTTTAAGACACAAGAACATAACTTGACCTTTTCATCTTTAAAGAGTCGAGAAAAGGACCAAAGATGACTCTAGTTGCCTTCGAATGTTTAATGAGCCTGAAGTGACAAGTGCTCAGATGAACCTTTTCTTTTAGGGAGTCCGAAAAGGAGCGAAAGTGACTACTCTGGAGAAGTAGGAAAAAGGTTTACCAGACAATCCGTAAACTGCATATACACCTTGGCAGTCATATGAAAACCAAGGACTTTCCGTATGGCATTCAATCTTCCCTAATGTTGTGATCGGTGCGTTACGGTTTGTAAGGTGGCAGACATGGCTTCCTAAGGATAAAGGATGATAAACCTAGTGGGGTCTCCCAATATATACTCGACGGTATGTGGGAGCAAAATTCCGTACTAGACCACTATTGAGTCACAGAAGGAGGAATCACCCAACCTTGAGTGAGAACAATAGTGACTAGGTTTAACGATGCCAGAGTACGTCTCTAGCCTAGACCTCTAAATAATGAGCATTATGTTCCAATGCGTTGTTAGATTTATTCAGATCATTTTAAGGTTGATCTTGAATTATGTTTTAGTTTTCAGGCCCTACCATATGTATTCAACAAATCCTAGGATGCAGCTAGAATGAATGAAATATCCTTTTTTCTTCAATGAACACCTACCTACAAGAGGGGTAGAGAGATCATTTCCAAGCCAAGAAAACCAAGCCGAATGCAATCACACAATGCATACAAACATAAATTCCTACAGTGCATGAGAACTACTAATGAGAGATTTAATCATTCACTTTTCAATAGGCAACCTTGAAATGAAAATTCACTTTCACTTTCGCAAACTAAACAAACGCAATCTCTTGATTTTTAATGCTTTAAATTCAAGGAAGCAAACAAGCAAGTGTGAAAAAACTGGTTGACCCAAACAATTTTGATCTATGTTTGGTAGTGAAAAGAGATCGAATCAATACCAAAGATTGGTTCAACAACTATCACTAAAAATCAACTTGAAGCAAAGAATGAGGAAGGATCAATCAAACCAGTAAGAGAGCTGCAAATGAATCTTGAAAAAACCAGCAACCAAGACAATTGATTCAAGGAACTTGGAATAATGAACTAGGTCACATGGACAAAAAGCAAGATTCATCCAAGAAAGCCAACGAAAGAGTGCCTTGACCATAAACAGTGAAAAGCAAGTGACTGAGCAAGCAAAAACCAAAGGGATCAATAGGACTGGCAAACTCAGGAGGAAAAACTGAGAAAATAAATTCTACAGGTATCGTCGCGAGTAGAACATTAGAAACTAGCATTGATAAGGAGCTAGCTGTAGCAACAGAGTGCTATCAGCGCGGAAGTACATGTCTTTCCCGCGATGATCTGATTTCCAGGATCGTCGCAACTGTGTGGAATTATTCCGCGATGCACAGGATTATGCAAAAGAGAGGTCGTGATGTTTAGCACCACTATTAGACGAAGTTCTGCAATGATGCAAGAAACAAAGGCAAATGAGCCAAAGACTCCCAAACAAAACCATCCAAGCCAACAAACAATAAAGGGACCTCCCAGATCAATCCAGGTGATCCAAGAAACAGATAATCAATCCCCAAAAGTCAAGAGAGACCAAATTCGAAATCAAAACAAGAGAAAAGAGGAAAACATAGGATGGACTCCCCAGCGGAGTTGCCAATTTGTGATGTAGGAAAGTGTTCCCTCTGTAGACAGAGGCAACTCCTCTAGCCCTAGAGTGGGTCTAGTCACAAATAAGGACAGATCAACAATAGCTTTCTTTAAATAGTTAAAGTTGGAGGCCTACCTCAACCGGTGGTCGATGGAGTTTCGTTGCACTGCTCCAGCTTCCGCTTCCTTCTCCTCAATGAGTGATCAACCTGAAACAAAGCAAAGGAAATACAACAAAGCACGTAACCAGAAAACAACAATGAACTATTTACTCACAAACTCAAGAAGTCATGAGCTATCAAGTACATTTCATACAAGACATAGGAAAACATCATTGATTGCATTAATAATGAAATAAGAGTTAGCTTACAACTAAAGTCTTGACGTCACAAGCCTTCTCAGAAGGATCTAGCTAGCATGTTCTTCAAGCATTCACTCTTTGAAGATGGATCTCCCAACAACAAGTCTCTCTCTCTCTCACAAGTTTTACATGAAATCAAGGGCACTTCACAACCTTCCCCAAACTAGCAACACTCTCACACTTATCACACTCACACCAGCTATCTATCAAAGAACTAACAGCACTGTTCAAACCAAGAATTTTCCAACTAGCTGATCATATCAAAGTTGAGTGTTTAAATAGGAGAAAGAGCCTCCATGAAAGGTGGAAGGGAGAGATTATCATCAAGGAAGGTAGCACAATTGACGGAACTGCCACACCAGGGAAGGAAGGGCGACACCGACTATGCCAATAACCAGGCCTGGAGTCATCCAGAAGGTCGACTGTTGGAACAAATTCACCCAATCTGGATCATCACAGGTACATAAATGATATTAAGCACTGACATCACGAGTGATCATTGTAAATAGTCAGATCATTGCCAAAGTTAACAAATAGCCCCACCCTGGTGCATGAAATTGAGCCATCGCAGTAATCAGACGTACTTTCGCGCTGACAGCGTGGCTGGACTGTTCATGAGTGCCCTTCAGCGCGTATATTAAGCCAATAAACACGATGAGGCAGATAAATTAGGAAAAGTGGGTCAATTAGCAGCATAGGAGAGCATTTGTTCAGTATGAGCATGTTTGATTTGAACACATGACAAAGTAGAAGGACCAGGAGTGAAGGCAGTGATAAATTACTGTGTAACAAGGTCCAGCACCGTCAACATTTCCAGCGCTAGAAGGAGGGCCAGATGACAAGGTGTGTCCTCTCATCATGTTTTGAACCTTTTCACATCTATCATGGATTCTATTACACTCATACCTCCATGACGTATTTCACATGTCAAGCCTCTCAACATCACGAGGGAGCTTTTTTATCTCTTGTTTGAATTCATGTATGATGGTGAAGGAAAATTAGCCTAGCCTTAGTACTTAGAATACTTCTATGCATTCCTTGAGGATGCAAATGAGTTCTATGCAAAAGAGGTCAGTCTATTGCTTGCATACGCACTTCACAAATCTCCACAACGGTGGTGTTGGAGTCTGCCTCCTGGAAGTGTGCACTCACTTGACTAGTTATGTGATCTCATTGAATCTACTTTCCATCATTTTGATCCAAAACCTCTTGACAAAAAATTGTTACAACAATGGCAGGCCCCACATGAATCACCTATGGAATTTTGGGACCACTTTAGTGTGTTGCAGTTTCAAGCTCCAAAAAGTCAGATGAAATTCTAGTATCTCATGGACAGATTTGAGTGTTGTCTTAACAAATCTGTTAATCCTAGAAGAAATTTCAAGCCCAATCCCCGCTCAACATATTTCGGTGATGGAGTTGCACAACCACAAATAGACACGATCGTTGTCACAAGTGACTATCCATCGTCCCCTCATCAAATAGCTCCACCACCGCAGAGTGATGTGGGAGAATATGCACGCATGTTTGTTCAACTGTCACATCCTCCCAACATCACTTCTCTCAATTTTCGCATAGATTTGGTTGTGAAGCCCATGGTTTGTCACATGTTTGTCTTACCTCAACCTCCGTCTTTGTGTTCTACTGATCCTCTTGATTGCATTGTCTTGTGTTCTTCCATTCCGAACTCTACACTTGTTGTGAATGAGGATCAAGCTATTGACAGAGTCGGTGTTGCACAACCAACCTGCACTGTCATTCATGAAGAGTATGACTGGGAGATTGAGCATCCACCCTCAACAAAGGATGACACCCTTCTGTTCGAGCCTCCTCCATTTTTCCCTGACATCTTTGGTGAGCCTTCCATCCATGATTTCGCATTTGTATCTCCATTTATAGATGCACCCATTGTTGATCATTCGCAGAACACACCAAATATTAGTACATCATCCGACAATGAAGAGGACCAATTATTCGTTGAAAATCCACATGATTTTTCATCTGCTTTTTCCCAAAACACAAAGAGTGAATTTTTTTGCTTCTCATATACCCCTCTATTTGATTCCTCTAATCATGAGGAGGCCGATGAAATCATTGATTTTTTTTATTGTGGTTGTCGTGATCCATTTACTCCCATATTCGATCACGATCATGATTCTATCGCAATTAATTTTTTGAAGCCACTGGTTTATGATGATCTATTTGACGATGAAGTTGAAACACCCAAGACTGTCGAGGCACTTCAGCCTGATTTGATGGTTATGTCCAGTCCTCGTTGTCTTGAGGTTGGTTTCACTTCTGATCAAGAAATTGTTGAAACACCCAAGACTGTCGAGGCACTTCGTCCCAATTTAATGGTTATGTCAAGTCCTCGTTGTCCTAAGGTTGGTTTCACTTCTGATCAAGAAATTGTTGAAACACCCAAGATTCCTCATCACTCATCTATATGCATTGAAGATCAATCTCACACACAGATTATGCTTCCTCCACTCAAACTGCATGATCCTATCGCTCATGCATTGGAGAAATCTTACATAGCAAGCACATGTGCATGACACAAGTTGTCTTTGTTTCTTTCGTTTTCTTGCATGTCACAGTCAAGAGTATGTGTATGCTTAACAGTTGCACATAGTGTCACACAGCACCATGATAAGTCCACGGATTGCATGTCACGCACTTGCTTCATGTATGTTATGTGGACACACTTAAACTTAGAGTGTGTTTTTCTTCATTGTTATATCCTTCATTTTTTATGGTTCGCACAGTTGTGTTGTTTGTGAAAAGTTCCTTCACCAACATGAGTCGACCAATGTGTCAGTGGCTACATTGGAAGTATCACTTCACGTGAGCAAGCCCATGCATCGTTAGCTTAGGAGTAGGAGTAGTTTTTTCTTTTGGTTTGTTTGCTTGTTTTCTTATTACTTTACATACTTTATTTGCTTATGTGTCTACTTCTGCTTTTGCTTTGTTTTGTGTTTGTTTTCTTGTTTACATTTGTAGGTTAGTTTCGCATGAAACCTTGTGCAACTCTTGTAACAAGCTCGATAAGGTACAAGAGGACTTGTGCAGTTATAAATACTTTGTTATCTATCGTATTTCCTCTATATGAACTTGTTTTCTTCAGTCCATGAGATGTCAACGGAAAATACATACTATTCAAAGTGAACCTTGGTGAA
Organism: Pinus taeda; assembly: GCA_000404065.3. Classification (NCBI taxonomy): domain Eukaryota; kingdom Viridiplantae; phylum Streptophyta; class Pinopsida; order Pinales; family Pinaceae; genus Pinus; species Pinus taeda. The sequence goes on along the minus strand of APFE031699334.1, from coordinate 39,786 downwards.
AACACAATGCTTGCGCGCTAACTAGTATCACCTACTCTAATTAGTGGTTTTTGGGTTAATCTTTGTCAGCTTAGTCAAGTAGAGTAAGGTGAGGGGGAAAACCTTAACAAGCACGTCAGAGGTATATATAAAATACTTCTCTGAGGGAACAACCTCTTTTGTTGTCAATAATTCGGGATCCCTCTTCTGCCTTTGAAATGAATGAGTGTTATGCATAGTTATGAAAAATGAAAAGTGAAAATTTTCAAAAAATTGAAAAATGAAAAAGGTTAAAGAAGAGAAATGATTCCTGTGTAGGGAGGTGATGCAAGTAACTCCGTTAGGGTACTGACCAGGCTCGCTAACAACAGAGCAATGCTTGTGTTCCTACATGACTCCGTTGGGGTACCATCCAGGCCTGCTGGCAATGGAGCAACACCAAAGATGAAACTAAAACTCTGACAACCATACTGCTTGTGCACCAATATACCCCTCATCCCCAATCAAAACAATTATGTTGAATTTGCTTGAAATATGTGTCAACTGACCAAGGGATTGGCAGATGCTACATCTTGCAATCAAGAAAGTGTGGAAACCAAGACGAACAAAGAACTGAAAAATACTTCCAGAGGTGTTAGACTTGCTTTTCATGAACAAGGTCCATTGAGAGAGCTAGAGTTCTACCAGTATGTCGCCAAGTGTTGTAGCGGCTACAACCAACCTCCAAAATTTTTCCTTAGCTTCATTTTGGAGCCTCCCTACCAACCATCCTTAGCAGCATGTCTTGCACTATCAAGTACATAAGCTTCATTAGTTTTTCAGCAGCTTGCCAACTTATGCAAGATGGTTTCTTTCACTCCCCTCATAGGTTTCCTCTCCAGACTTGGGCTAGCTGTTGGCTGAGAAGCTCCCTCAAAAAATTACACAATTTTGGAGGGGAACCAACCTTCCCTCCATAAATTATGCAAATCTAACGGGTAGCCTGCTGGGGCTAGAATGTGCACAATCTTGTTAAATAGCCTTCCTCTGAAAAATTGCGCAATTTGGCATAGCAGTGTAGCTTAGCCCAGAAATTGTGCAATTTTCGGCAACAATTAGTTGCTTCTCCCAGAAATTTTGCAATCCCTTTGGATAGATAGCCCAACATTCTCCTATAAATCGTGCAAAAATCCCTCTCATCAAGCAGGCTATTGCATGTGCCTTTAGGTTGACCAGTTCCCTTTAGGACCTAGAAAACTTGACTTGCATGCATGGGTTGTTTTTTCCCAAAATAGAAAAAAAATCAACATGAAAAAAGCATCCCTAGATTTTAGGGATCTATTTTTAGCAGTTGGAGGTTACATGCAAAGATCATTTTAGAAACTTTCCTCCAAGTGTCATTTTTTCCTAGATTTGTGGCATGCACGTCATGAGCCTCAAACTTATTTATTCGATGCTTCAAATCTCATTCTTCACATCGATCTTGGAGCTCTGACATCCCACAATACATCTAAGAGTCTTTGTCACATCCAGCTCAGCTATTTTCAGGTAAGTCCGCTTTAGTTGTCTTTTGCAGCATTTATGTTGATTTTTGTGTTTTGGCTTGTGTGGGTGTTGTCTGCTTGATTTCTGTGAATGCTCGTTGTTGTTTGCATGCATGTTAGCCTGTACAGGTACTATTTCAATTTTCATTTGCATCTCATTGTTTTCGCATGCATGACACTGTTTTGAACAAACGGTCGTCGATTTGGTGACTCGTTTCACACACATGCATGTTGTTCCATTTTCTAAATCTTGAATTCACTATTTTCATGCATGATCATTCACTCCTGCTTACACTCAGTATCTCCATGCATTCCCATCTCCATTTTCTTTCAGTTTCCTATCACTGGGTCTGGGCAACCTCGGCTCGGACTCTGCCTTACCCAGAAAATGTTGCACAATTCTATGAGGGAAGGCTTGGCCTTCCTCCCAGAAAATGAAAAAATCTGGCCAATTAGTGCCCTCCATTCTTGCCTTGCTCAATTCTAAGAGGGAGTGATTACTGGCCCAGAAAATTGCGCAATGTAGTCCCTAGGCCTGTATCACTTGCTAGCTGAAATTGCGTATTGTGCAATCTCAGAACCTAGCAGGCCAGTTTGGATTGCACATTGTGCAATTCCAGTAGTAAACCAACCTCCCAACAGTTCGGACTTCCTTTTGCACAGTTCTAACAGTCAGTCTTCCAACCTCCAAGTGAAAATTATGCAATCCTTGCCAGCAGTTCCCCAGGTATGTTGCATGTCATTCCTTAAGTTTGCTTTAGTTTTAACTGACAAATTTCTTGCCATGCATGTCGCCATGTCTCCATATATAGCAGGTGTTCATCTGTCTCTCAGCAGTTTAGGATCAATGGTTGATATACAAAGACACCAAGTTGATCACAGATAAAGACATCAAGCTAAAATGGCAAGAGGTCAATGATGCATTCTCAAAGACTGCCAAGTCTATGTGAACATTCACAAGTCCGGCTTGTACTAGATTGCATGCAGATACCCAGGTTTCCCATGTGCGGACATGATACATTGGATCATCTTGCACACTGATCCCGAGACGATGACATTCAGCGATGTTAGTGGGACAAAGATTGCTACCTTGAGGGCACAGGGCTATCAGCAGATGTACCACTTTCTGAAGCCAGTGATCACCATGGAGACACCCCTCATCATACCCAACAGCAATACCTACTCCAGGGATATCTTTAAGAAGAGGGTGAAGGAGCTAGCCAAATTCAAGATGACACCCAACCAGATTTACAAGACAAAGATATTGAAAAAGGTGTATCTGTACTTGGTCATCTTTACATGTCTCTTGTATGGCCAAGAGAGCACAATGACATTCCCATAGAGTTGGGTGATCGCATTGGACAAACTGGCCAATGAAGAAAAAGCATGCAACTGGTCCAACATGTTGGCTCATAAGCTAAAGGAACAGGTAACACGAGCTCGGCAACCACCCAAAGGTCAGCAAGCAGAAATCTACATGTTCACTTATATCTTGGATGAAATTTGTGCCCGTCAGTAGTTCCAGGCTTGAAGTGGGCATGGACACCAGCCAAAACCTTTATGAACACTTATTGTAAAAAAATTTCCGAATGCAACTTCTGAGGAGTCATCACACAGGTGCCAGATCATTTTGTCACTGGTGTACAAGATGATATTTGAGCAGGATCCACCTTGCATGTCGAAGACAACAATGTAGGCATTGATCGACATAGTGGATTGGTATGCCTCACCATCTGGAACCTTCATATAGATGTACAGTGTGGAGAAGCCTTTGCATGTTATGCCCAAGTTTTCCATGGACAAGCTCATCATGTAAGAAGTATTATACCACATCTCAGTAGGATTGTCATCTAGGCTGCACTGGAAGAGGAAGGCACCTTGGCCAACTCTTCCATTGCGGATCGGGTTGTACGAGATGTAGAATCTTAAGCATGTGGACGTCGAAACAGAAGAGTTTAAGAAATATCCTTTCGACATCAAAAGCTTAAATCCATATGACCTGAATTTTTTTGTAAAGGATCACTGCGTGAGAGTACAGTTTCAATGGATCCAAGGGGTATGTCATTGGATTGAGCAAGACCCATGGAGATATTGTCACAGCTTCTCTAGGCCTAATGAACCAGTCGACATTGCTACAGAATGGTTAGCAAAGTAGCGTGAAGCAGCATCCAAGAGAGCACCAATAGTAGCAGCGACAGAGGTAAACATACCGACACACAACAAAGGCAAGAGAAAGATTGTTGACAGTGCAGAGGTAGAACAAAGTTGAAAGTTGAAAGTAGACCCACTTGTGCATAAAGTAACTTTAGCAATAGAGGCGAAGAGGCAACAATGTGATAGGAGGACAATGCAAAGGCAGAGAGAAAAATAGAGGATGGAGGAAATGATGAAGGAGTTGCATGAGTTGAAGGAGCAATTCTGGAAGGAACAGTTTCTACGCAGACAAGAGAAGGAAGCGCAACAAGGAAAAATACAGCAGGGGGCGCAACATGTACAGACAGATGAAACTGTGCTTGTACAGGTAGTAAACTCATCCGAGAAGCTAGCACAAAGTAGAAAGGGTGAGCAGTTGCAGGAACAGGACTTCACTCAAGAGATTGAATGAGTACTTGAACAGATGGATACAGAGATGGAGAAGTCAGAGTTAGATCATGACATCAACCTCATGCTTACCACCAAGAGATCAATCCACCTGCTTCACCAGATACAGAAGTAGAGCAAGTCCCAAGTGACCAAGGAGACATTGAGATCCTTGGAGACAATCCAGAAGAAGAGATGCACAACATATCATTCGACGAGTCGCAACATAGAGTTGTGCAATCACGCAGAGTGTCTACTCCAGATGACCACACATCTCCTACGCATTTTGAGGAATGAGAGATCGTATCTAACATGCGCAAGCATCCAACATCATTAGCTAATTCTACTAGATGTCGAAGCCACTAGCTCGAGTTTTTGATCCTTGATAGAGAAGAATGAGCAAATGGCTAAGGAGTTACAGGTGGCCAAGCAAGGAGGAGAACTAGTCACGACATCCTCTTGAGCAGAGTTGAAGAAGGCCATACTGGATGATGTATCGTCCCTTAAGATAGTCATGCAGGCATTATATTCCAAATTTGGTATCATGCATAATGCAATTTTCCATCTTAATGGTTGGCAACAGTGATGTGCTAGGAGATCATGTATCTTGTCAAACATGCATACTTTTGTTGACCACATGCAAAAACGGACAATGAGATACAAGGGAAGTTTGTTACACTTGTCCAAGATGATGAAGCCTAGAGCAGTCGAACTAAAGGCACGAATCCAAAGTCAAATCTGGAACTATGAAGAACTCCCGCAGCTCATCACTAGTTTGCATGCTTCCCATGCATGGTATTCAGAAGCATGGATGTTGTTGTGCATGCACATGCAACCCCATATATTGGAACACTCACCAAGGCAAAGATAAAGGCACAAGTCCGATTGGAGCTTGACTCATACTTTGACGAGTTGATGTGCGTAGCCATCAATGTAGACTTGGCAATTAGTGCAGACACCATGCATTAGTATGTAATTGGTCTGGCTGCACTCAAGACAATGATGTGCATGTTATTAGACGAGTTGGATAGAGGAGCCAGAGCAATGTACCCGTATGTAATAGAGGCAAGAGTTTGTTTCCAGAAAGATGTCACCATAGAGTAGACGGACACCATTGCGGACTACTGGGCTTGGCATTAGTTCGCCACCATTAACCATCATGAGGATGTTGAAGAGCTAGTCTTCCCACAGTTTTCTAAGTCATAGTGATGCCTTGCATGGCTTTCTCAAGCCTATTTTGTCTCACATGGGTACATGTGTAAATTGTATGTAACGTCTTGTCAAGTGGAAGTTCAAGTGTCGACACTTGAATGTAACAATCATAGAGTAGCTGAAGAGTCACGAAGGTAGATGAATAGTCACAAAGGGGAATGTCAAGGATCACCCCAACCTTCGCTATATATAGTCCCTCATAACTCATTGTATGGGATTTTGGTCAACCAAGCTTCTGATAGGAGTATCTTAGAGAAATCTTGGAGAGTATTGGAATGAGCCTTGGATTCTCCACTGTGCAGAGATAGTATATCTCTTTGGAGGAGCAGTCGGCTATTAGGCCCCTATACTACTAGCGTAACCCATTATTGTTATTAGTACAAACCCCTTGTTATATTGTTGTGCCCATGTAGTCCCCATATTGTTATCATTGTGCCCCATAGAAGCCCACTATTGTTATTATTGTGCCCTTACATTATTATTGTTATGTCGGCGTTGATTAGATTATGACCCCTTAGACTCCTATATATAGAAAGGAGGTCTTGTCATTTGTATCATCCAATAATTGTTCATTTGTGTAACGTAAAGAAGGTTGCCCCCTCAAAGAGGCTGAATTCTAAGGCGTTGATCTATCTTTTTAATCTTTTTGTGAGCTGGTTTCCTAACATTTGATATCAAAACTTTGGATTCTAGGGTTTCGATCCTCCAAACAGGCCATCGTGGAATTTTCGCTATAACGTTTTTTCTACTATGTTTCAGAAGCTAAAAAAAAACCATTTGAGATGAAATCGCACTGAACCTCGAGTCTAAATTTCAAATCTTATCTCTGATCCAGGTGGATATTGGTGGCCACCCGCTAATTCCACTTGGATCCCCTCTAGTGCTTCGTTCAGTTTTTTCAGTTTCCTTAATTATAGCACAATTTACTATTTT